>JAASAY010000312.1:0-127748 GCA_014822085.1 Fusarium stilboides | reverse complement strand
CTGCTGGCTTCTCATCTGCTGGGTTTTCATCTGGGGACCCTTCCTCCTTTGGTGAGTCCTCTACAGGTGCCTCTTTGGGTGTGTCGTCTGTGGGGGTTTCTTGCGCAGGCGCCTCTTCTTTAGGTGTGTCGTCAGCAGGAGCTTCCTCCTTTGCAGGTGGCTCATCAACTTCAGCAGCTGGTGTCTCATTTGAAGAGGAGTCGTCCTTTACAGGCGTCTCTTCGGTAGGTGTTTCTTCCTTGGGTGCCTCCTTATCGTCGGTGTCCTTAGGCGCTTCATCTTCCTTGGGTGCCGCTTCTGCTGCTGGTGTCTCTTCTTCGGCAGGCTTCTCTTCGGAGGCTGGTGTGTCCTCCTTATCTGGACTCTCCTCTGTCTCGATCTTGTCCTCCTTTGCTGCCGTTTCGGGTTCGTCAGTCTTTGTCTCGGCCTCCTCTTCTACCTTCTCCGTCTCCTTGCTTTCCTCAGCAGGTGGAGGTGGGGGAACTGGTGTGGGAGCGGCTTCTGGCAAAGACTTTGATTCCTTTTCCTTTTCCTTCTTCTTACTCTTCTTGCTCTTCTTCTTGCTAGATGACGTTGATACTGACGGCTCATCCTCTGCCGAAGGTGCTGGTGGTTCTGGTGCTGGAGGTGCTGGAGGTGGCACAAAAGAAGCTTCGGCGGCGGCTGCAGCCGCCTTTTCTCTTTGCTTCTTCAACTTCTTCTTGTCTTTCTTTGACAATAGTTGTGATGGTGGAGGTGAAGGTGCCCCCATGGGCACCCTCATAGGATACCCATCGCCGCCTGTAGACAACTCAGCACGAGGGAGGATAGAATTCGATGCAATAGGTCAAACTTACCTTGATATTCATCCTTTTCAGGAGAATCCTCCGCGTCTGAAAATTCGGGTCTGGAGTATTGGACATTTGAGAAATCGGAGAACTGTACATGGCCCCAATCAATTTGTGTCCTACTACCAGGGTAGTAGTCGTAGCCGTAGCCGTAACTCATACTTTCTCTTCCTTATCCGCACCTGACATTACGAAAAAATCTCAAGGATAAAAACCCGGGGAGCGACTCTATTATCTCTCTTCTTGCAGCACGCCAGTCAGGCGATCGGGTAGCTGCAGTAGGGCCGCTGAGCGTTAGATCTCTCTCGAGCCTGGAGTTGACAAGCCTCCTACCTACCTAGGAAGTACCCGTTACTGTAGCCTCTACAAAACAGATAGTCTGTCTGTGTGTCGTGGGAATAGGTGGACGGATGGGGGTGGATAGGCGTTGGGCCCGGGTATCATGCGGCGTACTGCAGGGCGCGACAGCTCAGCAAAAAAAAAAAAGTAGCAAAAACGTCTATTGGACAGAACGAAAAACCAGAAGGGTTGCGAGCTCAGTAACGTTGATTTGTGAAATGCAGGCCTCGGATCATAACGGGCGAACGGGCGGGTGGGAGGTCCGGGGAGGTCATTAACGAGAGGTATTCTTGAGGCGAGCTTTGGATGGGTCCATCTTCCTCACATACGGGACTGTTGGAGAAAAAAGTATGCAGGCCTGACAAGCCCAGTCCAATCGCCCAGTCCCCTGCTTGCAATGGGCCACAGGCGCCCAAAGCCCATGGATTTACAGCGAGCTCTGCATCGTGCCCATGCGCAATTGGCCCATGCAGGGCCAGCGCTGGCTGGCGCCACGTCGCTGGGGTAATTGGGTTCCAGGAGCCATGTAAGGCGAGCCTGACGGGGCGAGCGACCAGAGGACTCGAGGAGGTTGAACAGTGATGCATTGATTTGATTTATCAGACCAAGTGCTAATGAGGCCTGTCGCGGCCCAATTACACCCAGCTTCGATAGCAGAACCAGTATGGACCTGCATGGACGGGCCGCTGCCATGCTGGCAATTAAGCAACCTTGAGTAAAGCGCGGGTGACAGACAACGATGATGCTGTATCAGGTGGGCAGGATTGCATTTAGGCGACAGTGATACACCAGCTTGTAGCACACTGGAGTCTAGATAGGTAGGTCCTGTAGACGCAGATAGGCCGCACGTCATCCACCGCCAGCTGCAGAGTTATCCGGATTGGCTCAATAATGAGGATGGTTGACCCAAGATGCCCGGTCCCGCCATCCCCACGCCGAAGCCGTCCACACCCAACCGCCTGCAGGCGGATCCCGGTACGGGCCTCGCCAGGTCTTCCCGGGTGGAGGAAGACATCTCAAAAACTTGGATGACTATTCGGTAGGTCGATCGATGGTGAGCACCGCGGCTGCAACTGAGCGGTTTAGTTTCTCCAACTGTGCAACGTGGCTCGCCTCTGAAGCTTCTTTTGGTAGACCCATTATGCATCTCGATATCGGAAGCCCTCGGGCTTCAGATTAGGTACGCCGTTTCCCCTCGGTGGGGGTTGATTGGTGACAAGTCATTGTCCATATACTCTTGAGAGATGTCCTAGTTACAATGCATCTCGTTCGATGAAACGACACAGGTCTTGTTCCAGGGCTACTGCTCTGCTGACTCGTAGGAGAAGTTGGTCGAGACTGATAACATCATATTGTTCGCTTCGCCATCGTCACTGATTAGCAATGCTGACGGCGAGGTTAGGAGCGCTGTAGGAGCTGTGCTTGACTTAGCATCAATGCAAGGGCAATGCCATAGTCACTTTAACAGAGCCCATAACTAGTACTGTATCCATGGCTCAAACAAGGGTCCACTCCATGGCACGGAGCTCCTGTTCTTGTCAAGCTTGTGTCTTGTCTGTATTGATCAACACATGCATTTCTGGAGCCGCAACTAGCCTCCACAGCGTCCACCGCAAGTCGCCATCTGGGCTTTGTAACCGAATGAAAATCTGTTCCTTGCAGCGGTGTCTTGGGCGCTATTGATCCCTAGAGGGCGGTGAGTTGTGCTGCCGAAGCTTGAAAGTGGAGAGGAGGTTGGATCGTGAAAAGTTAATACCAAGACAATTGTTGCGCCAAGGATATTGGCAAGTGCCTGTACGTGAGCCATACCTGCGTTTGGCATTGAATCTACCAAATCCAGCATATTGAGTGAATGAAACCATTAATCGTCGAATACGATGGTTTATTAATAGCAGTGAGCTGCATTGACTGGTGTTTTGCATAGTGGATACCCAGCAGAAATTCTCATGGAATAGCAGAATTGCTGTGTAAGTACGTATGTTCTATCAACCCCGGGCAGCTCCCTCAAGGGATGAAGTACATACGAAATCAAACTACATGGAAATTATGCATTCAGCGTTTACAATCCTCGATATGGGCTATTGTAAAGTGGGTTCAATGCCCTTCGAGTGTTACTATATTTGAGAGTTTGTAGGTCGTTGTCAACCGCGCATCAATCTCTACCCAGGCCACAAGTTCCACAGCATCAGACCTACAATAAATATCCCATGCAAGTAATAGCTTGTACAGTCTGTGCATTGAGGATATTCCTGGTTGGAGCATTGCAGGGTTGCATGAATAACTAAGTTTAACTATTTTACCTGACTACAAGTGAACCCTCAAGTTCCAAGCCTTGAACCTCGACCAAATCAACAAGCCTGTTACACATGAAAGCGCACACGCATGCAGGCACAGAATAATGCGGTCAAATTGGCTTATGCACAGTTATTATGCATGCCCAGTAAATAAATAATCAGCCTTTTTTGGTCTTTGGTATCTCTTAACCTGCAATGCTACAGACACAGGGTAGCTACTGTTAATCTGGTCCTCATCCACACATTTACATATCAACCCACTGCGTCATCCCCAAAAATTCACTCCCCCAGCCCGACAACAGCGACATGGTCGCCTGCATTACGCCCCACTATGAACCGATGTGTGATGGTTCATGTCGTCTCAATAGCGCATGCCATTGTTGTAGACCATTCCATTGTGGTTCATGTTGTTGTAGGCCATACCGTTGAAGTTCGGTCCGGTATTCCCGAAACCGGTCTGGAATCCATATTGCACTCCATACGCGGGCAAATTCTAAGCACCCTCGGGAGCCTTAGGTTCAGTTGCGCTGGGAGCATAGGAAGCCTGGGCTCTGTTCTTCTTGATGACCTCCTTGACACGTTCCTCGGCCTCATCCCAGTCCTCGGTGTCTAGCTTGACCAGATCGATACCGTACATCTCGGCGATCTTACTCAAGGCGTCGTAACTCTTCTTATCGTATACGAAACTGATGCTGACACCGACACGGCCGAATCGACCAGTTCGACCGATACGGTGCAGGTAAGTCTCGGCATCGGGTTCAGTGTCGCCTCGTCCCTTCATTGGGATGTCGTAGTTGATGACCATGGACACACTGGAAACATCGATACCACGAGCCAGTACGTTGGTGGTAATGAGAACCTTGTTTTCGCCTTGGCGGAACTTGGCCAAAAGGTCATCTCGCTCAGATCCATCGAAAGCGGCGTGGAGTGCAGAGACTTTGTGGCCATCAGCGACCATACGTCGTTGAATCTCGTTGGCGCTTTCTCGAGTCTGTGACGGAGTCAGGATAAGGGAGTAATATGATAGTGAGTGGAACTTACCTTGACAAAGATAACCGACTGGCCGATGGTCATCAAGCCATACAGCTTGCATAGAATGTCGTACTTGATGTTGTCGTCAGGGCAGTCAATGAACATCTGAGAGATGCCCTTGACAGTGAGCTCGCTACGCTGCAGCTTGAGGCTATGAGCGTTGGGCGCAAACTTGCTGGCGTACTTCATAACGTTCTCAGGGAAAGTGGCAGAAAATAGAAGGACTTGGATATCCTTGGGCAGCATGCTGTGGAGTTGGTTAGCATTTATGGTCAATATCAGCTTTATGAAGTCTTACTTCTTGACTCGTAGGCACTGGTCGCCAAGCCCTTGCTGATCCAGCATGTTGTCTGCCTCGTCGAGAACGAGAACGCGAAGCTGGGAGATATCGAGCTGTCGACGTCGAATAACATCCATCACCGTACCCGGGGTGCCGACAATGACACTAGCCCTGACAGGCTCTCCGCGAGGTAGGGCACCAGGGATCGCAGCAGCAACCTTAAGCTTCTCAATGAAACGTCCAATGGCGTTGACGACTCCTTCGATCTGTCGGGCCAGCTCTCGACTGGGCGCAAGAGCCAAGGCCTGGGGCTGGTCAGGCCTGGTGAAGTCAACCCGAGACAATATCGCGGTGACAAAAGCGGCCGTCTTGCCAGTACCAGACTGGGACTGCGCCAGCATGTTTCGTGGAGGGTCACTGAGCATCAAAGGGAGGGATTTGCCCTGGACCTTGGAAGGCTTCAAGAAGTTGAGGGAGAGGAGACCTTTGAGGATATCCTCAGGGCTGGGATAAAAGTGTCAGCGAGAGTTCTATGAAGAGTGAATATTTACCTACAGGCCGAGATCCTGCCAGGTAGTGGCGGAGTGAAATGGAGTGGCCTCGTTGTTCTGAAGCTCGCTCAGGGAAACCTCAACATCCCATTCAGGCTCCTGGAGGCCAGAGCCACCCAGGTCCTCGATATTGCCATCCGCCTGACCAAGCTCACCAGAAGCCTGGGGAGTAGCTTCAGCGGGGGTCTCGGTGGCACCCTCGTTGGGGTTCATGATTCGGCTCGCGAGATCAGCCATGCTGGGCGACGTTGTGTGTTGTAAGAATGTGTTTCGTCGATCGCGAGATGGAGGAGAAAGGTCGGTACGGTGGGGAGAGGCGGTGGTAAACAGTGACGATTTTCACCTCGAAATCCGAATCTAGGCGCGCTTCTGCGACCGGCGCTAGGACACAACAAAGAGAGCTGGAGCCTTGAAAGATCAAGGTTGCGTTGGCTCTTTATATGCGTAACCTTGTGAGAGTATATCCCGGAGGATGATGCCTGAACTTAAAAGAAATCGTTGTAACGGAGAACCTAGAGTAACCAGGCAAGGAACAAGCTCATGCCAGTCACCATGAGTTGAGTTGAATGGAAGCTTCCATTCTCCAAAGTTTTGGCGGGGTCCAAATCATTGGAGGGGCACCTGCAGCTACAGGCAGGTGCCCGCCAGTGGCAGCTTCCCCAGCTGAGCGCCCGTGAATGTGCGAGTTGCCTGGGCGCTCCCGCTATTTACCCGGCGCATTTGTTCTGTGGCAGGGCTGCACCTCGATTACAAGCTTACAATACTGTACCTAAATGTAGCTCGGGTAGGTAGAGAGCTTTAACTTCTTATGATTGCCTAATTACATCCATGATCCGCGCTTATAGACTGCCTCATTGAACCGATAAGTCAAATAATACAACCGAGCAAACCTTCGTTCAGCTTCACATACCATATATTGGCCTTGGGTTACCACAATGGCAGCTCCGCCGCCGCCGCCTCCTCGCGGAGGCCTCTCCCTCTACGAAAACCTCCTCGATCCCAACGACGCTTCTGCCGCCTCTACTACAATCTCATCAGCGCCGGTTCTTTACAATCAGGCAGATGGTGCCCCCACCGAAGCCACAACAAGAAAGACAGTTGACCCTGCCCTTCGCTTTCAACCCATACGCCGCCCACAAGTGAAGCAGGCCAAGCCGAAGCCAGCATTTCCAAAACCCGCCGTTCCTAAGCAGGCTGTAACGACTACTCCTCCTGCTCCCGCACAACCAAAGAGTACGCTTGCAGATTGGGCCGCGACCGAGGATGATGAGTGGATGTATGGTATGGGCGAGAAGCGTCAGCGCGGCGGCCGCAAGAAGAAGAAAAAGAGACAAGACGAGGAGATCGAGACCAACTGGGACGATATTTATGACCCTACGCGACCAACAAACGTCGAGGAATACTTACACAGCGACGAGAAGGTGCAAGAAGTAAGAGATTGGAAAGCTTTGCTTTACAGACATCAACGAAAACGTGTTGAAAGCGATCTTTCGGATGACGATGAGGATGAAGATACGCGGCCTGTTCCTTCAAGCAAGTATATCGATCTCATATTAATGTTCTCTTCTAACCTGGCGTCAGATCGATTTGCTCCACCTTCTTCTTATGCGTTCGTCCCACCACCTCCTCAATCACCTCCAGCTCCTCCTCCAGTCGATACAACTGGGGATGACGCCTTTGCTCATCGTTTGGCTATGTCTCAAGGACAACCCGCTCCACCACCACCACCGTCACCCCCTCACCCTTCTGACTCAGCTACGATATCACGCGCCCCTGTCCGATATACCCAAGCGAAGGACGCAGCAGCGAATGAAGAAGAAGATGAAGCATATTCCCCACCTCCAGCCCTCGGTGCTGGCCTTGGATCACAGCTAGATGATGATTCTCAACTTCGGTCAAGTCGACCGGGTCAGAGTGGCTTTGCGCATCGACTCATGAGCAAGTATGGATGGACGAAGGGCAGCGGTCTAGGTGCCGACGAATCAGGAATCGTCAACCCTCTCCGCGTTCAGGTCGACAAGCGGCGGAAGAAGGCTGATGCAGATGGTGGAGGCTGGGCCGAGCCGGGAGGTAAGGGCAAGATCATTGGAGGGAAACGCAAGGAGGAGGATACAGGTAAGTTTGGTATTATGAGCGACGTTATAGTCCTGCGGAATATGCTCGACAATATGGACAACCTTGCCGAGGAGGTCGCCGGAGGTCTGGGTCAAGAAATAGGAGAGGAGTGCGGAGAGAAGGTATGCAAAAGCCACCACTTAGTAAGACTTCGTGTTGGGGCTAACAAGATGCAGTACGGACGCGTGGAGAGGTTATACATTGACCAAGAAACCCGCAGGGTCTTTATCAAGTTCACGAATCAAGTTTCCGCGCTTAGGGTGAATACTTCACACCTCATTGTTCGGGAGTCTTGTTAGCTAACGACGGATTACAGGCTGTGAATGAATTGGACGGCCGTATGTTTAATGGCAATGTCATCGTACCCGAATTTTACAACGCAGAGAGGTTTGAAAAGGGATTGTATAATTAGATAAAATGTGGCCCGCATCATGTTGGTAGCGGCTGATTGCAGAGAAGAGTTGTTGGCACAGACGAGAATGATACCCAAACTATTAAGTTTTCGATTTACAATAAACCAAGATACGATAGGCATCTAAATGACCTTGAGTGAACCTTATTTGAAAACCCGACCACAATTTACAGGATTATCTTCGTAACACAGGTAGTCAGTCAACCACCTTATGGGTCTACTAACCTATCTTAAACGCCTCCCAAGTTGTTCTATAACATATAGGTTAAGAATTCACTACAATATTCCAGCTGTTTCAACCTAGCTATGTGTAGAACGGCTATGTTTCAAGAGTCTTATTACATGAAAGTATGTTATTCGTTTTAGTAGTGGCATTTCTTCGACTTCACATTGCAGGAAGGTTGGGCATGAACATCCCATACCACCAGGCCCAGCATCAGAATCTTTAGTTTATGGACTATTAGAAGACTACTTACCACAATGCAGCCTTGCTCTTGTGACAGTTATCATTCTTCAAATTGGTCGTGAGCGAGGATCTAAATGATAAATAGGGGTAGCTGGTGTCTGCCATTGGATCCAGCATGTTGTTGAATTCAGCGCGACTTAACCAATTAGCCGAGCGATTGTTACAGATCAGTTCATATTACAGCACTCCTCAAGACGTGATTAAGTCAAAATACAGTCGATTATTAAGCTCTAACGGGTTATCCTTTACACGCAGTTACCGCCCCATGATAAGCATTTTGGGCCCCATGAATGACCAAGCACAATATGTCGTAGAGAAAAGACAGGGAACATGATGACGACAGAGAATGACGCCCAAGAAAAGTGTAGCGATCTTGCCTGGTCTATGCTTAGAAGAGCTGAGCCATGGCAGCAACGCCAACAAGAGCCAAAGCGGCCATGTTGACGCTAACAATGCCAGCGGCATCCTCACTGTCATCGCTGCTGCTGCTCGAGGAGGAAGAGCCGTCGCTCGTCTCACCACCATCCTTGCCCTCGTTGGCCTCCTTGTTGTTGGATGTGCACTTCTCCTTGCCGTCAACCTTGTTGTCCTTCTTAAGTCCGTCAAAGTAGTCGCAGAACTCCTTGATATCGGTGGTTGAAGAGACAATGACACTGCCGTGGACCTCGTCAAGCTTAGGGAGCTCGACCCTGTAATTTCGTTGTTAGCACATGTACAATGGCAATGATGTAGAAATTTACTTACTTCTCAAAGTTACCTCGGAGCTCGATGCCACCGGAAACCTTCTTGAGCTTGGGGATGTCGTCAACGGAATCAAGCTTGGTGTTGTTTTGGATGGTGAAGCCACCGCCAATCTCCTCGAGGGCGGGGAAAGAGATGTTCGTGAGCTGCTTCATGTTGACGAGAGAAAGAGTCTCAGTGATAGTGGTCAGGTTGGGAGCAGAGAAAGACTTGAGCGAAGGGTTGGCGCTCAGCTTCAAGCTCTTGGTGACCTCCTGGAGAGCGGGAACCTTGAATGACTTGGCGCTGGAGATCTGGATCTCAGCAGCAGTCTCCAGCTTGTTCATGGTGATTTCCATAACATCGTTGCCGTTGTCGAAGATGAGCAACTCGGTGGTGACGTTGACGAGATCAGAGTTGAAGGCGGCCATCTTTCGGTTGTTGTCGATCTGGAAGCTGTCGACGCTGGCGACACTAAGACCACTCAGGTCACTGATGAATGTATCGGTGATTCGAATCTTGCTGATCTTAGTAACACCTTCGGTACCGAAGTTCAGTTCACTGAGACGGGGAAGCTTGATGAAGCTAAGCTCGTTCAGGCTCTTAAGGGAAGAGAACTCGAGGTTGTTGAGGGCCTCAAGGTTGTTCAGCTCGAACTTTCCACCAATTTCGCTGATGGATGTGCTGGAGATGGACAGCAGGCCGGAGGCACCCTTGGCAACAAAGTCACCCTTGATCTCCTCAGGACCGGAGATAGTAACGGCGCCCGAAACACTCTTGTCGATGATGATGTTGGCGTCGACAACCTTGCAGTCGATGACGGGTGTGGGCTCGGTGACCTTGATATCCTTGGTGCAGGTGGCAGCGGCTGTAACGATGAGTGTCAGTCAAATATAACCCTCAAACCATCCGTCATATCAAACTTACCAGAGACCGCAGTGGCGCCAAATGCCGCAAGGGCGGAAAGAACCTTAACGGAATGCATTATGACCTGAATAACAGCGAGTTAGATATTGTTGATGTAAATCTAGAAAGTTTTGTTGTGTATAGACGAGTGCGCGAAGGAGGTTGCAGTGCTGGTTTCGTAGCGGCTAATCCTATGAATCTCGCTCCAAGCTAGAATCGCCTCGAAAGATGAGATGCTGATAATGTCTAGAATGTTGCTCTGCTGCAGAATCTTGTTGTGAAGGTAGTGATGGCGATCCCCCTTTTCTGAGTGAAGAAGGAGATGTCTGGGGCAACCAACCTGGGAAGGAGATGTGTGAGATGGTGGATGGATGAGGAAGGGAGAGAAGAAGCGAAGAAGCCAATTCGGAAGTAAGAAAAGGCCAAGATGTGGAGGCAATAGAGAGAGAACGTTTGGAAAGAAGGAGGTTTGAAGCAGGTGAAGAAGGAAGAAAAGAAAACAGACGGCAAGCGAGACGGGATGGGACGGTTGAAACCAATCAAGCACAAGCCAAGTCAAGGCGCGTCTCGGCGAGTAACAGTCGGCCGAGCGACTCGAGCTTGCGTCTTTACTTCGTACGTACCTAATTTGTAATGGGAAAGGATCCTGTATTTTTCTTGGTGTTTGGGTTTGGGTTGATCTTCAAATCCTTGATGGTTTCTCGGTGAACGACTGAGATACAGCAGGGAACAATAAAGATATTCCTAGAACTAGGTAAAATCTGGCTAAGGACGATTAATGTCACAACAAGCCTGATAGAAACGAGTGGCGTGAAGAGAAAAAATTGGACGAGAAATATTACCGACAACGAGAGGAAGGAAGAAGTCGAGGAGGGAAAGAAAAAGAGGAGGAGGGAGGAGGAGATGAATGATGGACGACCCGAGATGAGAGCACGGTGGGAATTCGGCGTCGCCTGCATGGGGGATGGCCAGGGTGGGTTCCAGTTGGATGGCAAAGTATCAAAGCAGGGCACCAACAGGCCAGTTTTGGCTCCATTGCCCAGGGGCACTCAGACATGGACCACCAAAAAGGAACCAGTACCGGTCCACGACGATGCCAGGGCGAGGCCAGCGTGCGAACGGGTGCGACGGCTCATGAGCCTGGTGTGAGAAATACCTAACTAGCATTAGTGACAACTTCTCCATCCATACCAGGCACTAATTTCCTGCTAAATGGTTCAGAAACATTGGCCCACCGGCCACTACGATCACCATCCTCCACCAAATTCTTTTCCCGCAGACCACCACGGACCATCTAGACTAATAAGTCAATCCATTGAGTTTTTCCAAGCCTGCCTTGCTTTTTCGTTAGTTGGAGGGTACCATGGCCCTTTTGCTCCCGCACCTATCCTGCCAGCCATGGTCTGATATTGCCGTTGATAGGTAACATAGATTCAAGATGGCCGCGTAAGCAAAGCGAGATGCAACAATAATGACAGCACTCTGCTACTTGCTTGGCCAGCAGTCACTCTAACCAAAACAATCAACGCTTGACATGTCCATCTACTAATTGGGTATTGACAGACCAACGGGTGCCCATACCTAATCTTTGACTTTAACTACGGGCGTTGTGGTGCATTAGCGGGGTCAATCAGGTACCGCTGTGCTTGCGCACACGCCCGCCGTGTTGCTGGTACTTCTCTATCATCTTCTTTCATGCAGTCCAACCTTAGATATCTGGTGTTGACAAGAGCACTTGTTACCTTCCATTGTGGGAAGCACTCGAGAAAAATGTGTTGTTCTCGACTACCACCATACCTGGTATTCAATCGACGCGATCGTGACTCCCGGCCGTCCTCCCTGGCCGTGCCCAAATTAGATACAAACTCAACTCTGTGCTTTCGATTTTATCCCGTCCTCGCATGCAGGCGAGATTTGCACCCCCATTTCAGCTACAGATGCTGCTGAAAGTCTCCGCTTTATCGTCGCACTAGCAGGGGTTTTGACTGCTTAGCTTCAGAAGGTAATTGAAATGACGATAACCGGATACTTATCAGGCCAGGTTTCACCACCGGACTCTGTCTCCTATCAATCATTACTCAAAGTACCTACTATCAGACGGAGGCCTTGCACCGCATTCCCGGTCGGACTAATCTTTTTTTTTCTTTTTTTTCTCATCTTGTTTCGTCCATATCCGCTGGTGCATGGTTTAACAAGTTAATATTTTGCGATCCAGCCCTGGTCTGGATCCAGAGTTTCACTTCCCATTCTTTCACCGAGACGTCATCACTTCCGTGAGACAGGTGCTAAGTCTCGATCAATTATAATTCTTGAGTGAAGCAACGGCTAGACGGCTCAGCTGTGGAGGGAGGCAGGGAGGGAGACGAAGCCCAGGACTGACTTACACGAACAGTGGTCCAACCACAATCTGCAATCTTGGGGAAGGCCAGCTTATACACTACTCATAGTAGATATCACTAGAATTTGATATCAGGAATACAATACGAGGTCTTGAGTGACCTATTTCTCCAAAACCCCCGGGGTTCCGGAGATAAGAATCGACAATACCCAGGACGTTGTCCCTTTCTTTACTTTACCATTCCATATATCAACCTAGTCTAGTACTCCCTTTCAGCCTTGTTCTCTTCCCCTATACAGGAGTACCAAAATCTCCCACGTGCTTCCGTATCCAATTTGAATCTCGAATGATCATCCTACATCAATCCTTGACGGCTCTGATCACAGTGGATAGTCACCATTGCTAACGGACTGGGGGCATTGCCGCGGATAGATCCAGAGTTGCGATCCAAAATAGGATTCATCTTTCGCACCGCCTCTAACCCCAATTCGCCCCTAATTTGTCCTCTCTCAGGCTTGTTATCTCATGTTTCCAGATTGCATGGAGGATCATCATGATTCTAATCATCATCCAGGTAATTAAAGCAATGCAACAAAGCAACTTCAGGATCCTACCATTTACGGGATACTTTCTATCTCAGATAGAGGATTTTTCAGGGTTCTTCTTTTTGATTAGGAATGACATTAACCCTTCCGGCCACACTCAGCATGATACCTCTCGGCCTATGATAACGCGTCCTTTTGTTGAATACGGATGCACATGGGCTCGTCCCCGTTAGAGGTTCGGTTGATTCTTCCGCTCAAAGAGCCCACGACGGACGCCTCCATTCCATTCCGGCGTGTGAATCGTGATTATCCGCCGCCCCCTGACGCGTTGTATTCTCCACACTCGGACGGCCAAGCCTGCAGCTTGTGTGGGATTGTCTCCATCTGTATCGCTCGTGGCCTGTCGCGGGAAGCCAAGCATCTTCCCACATCCCGCTATCATCTGCCAAGAGCTTGCATCAAGTTAACGATTTGCGAAATGGATGGAAGGGAATCAAGGTTTTCTCTCCGTGGGCTAGCCGCCTTCAACCATTAAGCCGCCAAGCCGGTAAGGTAGAGTCAAACTTGAACACGTATCCACGCGTCTCAATACCATCAAGGATTTTTTTTGTTCGTCTTCTTTCCCGCAGCCTCTCTCGTAGCAGACGAATCCAGGCCCGCTGTACTCCCGGCAAGGGCGTCCTTGGTTCGATTCGTGGCGCAACCGTCTTGACGCCGTTGAAAGAGCAAATCCACCAAGCAGGCCTCCCCTGGGGCAGATCGCCGATGACGAATCATGTCTTTCCGGGCCAAGCCAATTAGCGTTGGTTAGCATAATATTTGGTCGCCAGTAAAAACATGGGCTTTGAACGAAAAACCCATTGTCAACCCAGCCAAGGCGCTTGGAATAAAGAGACTATCATCATTTATCAACTCATATGTGCGGCTTGAATACCCGGGTCTAGACCAGTCATTGACACGTCTTTTGTTTAACTAGGTCTGTAGCATGACATCACCACTTGCAGTAGCGATAGACACGGCAACATATCCGAACAACAACACGCGAAATATTTTCTCTAAGTAGTAAAAACATAACAAACATAGCCGACCCGGCAACCATGAGCCGCGAAGGCTATTCCAATGTACTGATGTCTGTCTCCTCGACTCGCCACATATACCACATGAAGAGGCTTCGGTACGGTGCAAATTTATTCGACAGCTCGGTCATGTCCTGTTCCGACATGTACTTCCATTTGCCGCCTTTGGATTTGAGCTTGGCGACATCCCGCCCGACGAACGCAGCCATGCCCCTCTGAACACCCAGATCGCCAAGTGAAAAGACGTCCATCCGCTTGAGTCCAAAACATGCAAACATCTCGACAGACCACTTTCCGAGACCCCTCACGGCGATCAGCTTCTTCATGACTTCCTCGTCTGATGAATCGTGAAGCATCTGAGCACTAAGCTCTCCACTGGCGAACTTCTCTGCAAGACCTTTGATGTACTCAGCTTTGCGCTGCGATAGCCCTGCCGTGCGAAGCTCTTCAATAGACTTGGCTGCTACTTGCGATGGATGCGGGAATCGTGTTCCTGGTTCTATCTCGAACAACGTCAGGAACTTTGCTTTTATCGATTTGGCTGCCGCCCCTGATACTTGCTGGCTAATGATGCCACTCGAAAGATTCTCAAACGGATCGATCTTCTCTGCCAGTCCATCTGGTGAGAAAACTCGGCAGTGGTGGTTCTCGATCAATGGCTTCATGCGGGCATCCACTGAGATGAGATAATCGCATGCCTCCTTGAGCAAATTTTGGGTTGTCGTTTTGACCTGGGGCGCCTTGCTGGGAGACACAGTCTCGATATCCCTTGAGGCGATGAGCCGTGATGTCTCAGGAGATAGTAGCGTCGCATTCGTGAGCTTAGGGTCCGCAAGTCTTGTAACCGCTGCACTGCGAGGCTTCTTGGTAGAGCTTGTGGGTTCAGCAAACGCTCCAGCAGCAGTAGGCGTTGGTGTCGTTGGGGGCAAAGCTGCTGGTGTTACAGGTTTGCCTTGCGCACGCTTCCTTGGAGGCGTAGATGGTGCCTTGGGCTCGTCTCGGACACTAGATGCTTTGCGCTTTCGGACATTGGTCTGTGGTGTCGGCTTGACAGTTGATTCAGACTTCGACGATGGAAGTGCGCTAATACGTGAAGAACGCCTTGTCACGGCCATCGCGTACAAGGGGGTAAGCGTTGCCTTGGCCCTAACCGTCTGTGATGGTGATGTGAATTGATATCCGACCAGAAGGTGATGATGTTGTAGAAGCGCAGCGCGCATGTGGTATTTTGGCTTGTTTAAATCACCCCACTCTCCTTGGGGTATCGTTTGTGCAGTATGACAGCTTTTACAACAGTTTATTCAGGTGGGTTGGTCGAATATCTTGATAGTAAATGCGATGGTCTTTGACTTGTTCACTGATGAAAGGGGAGCCTTCTACTTGTGGCCACTACGCCCTGCCGATGTCATCCAATTGGCCGATCTCTTGGCGGATCTGTAACCCAAGACGTCAGAAGTGACAACGTCAGCGGTTGCTCTTTTTGGTCATCTAATTGAGGTCGAGGTCAAAGAGATTTGATGAGCAAACAGCCGCATGTCCTGATAGTACTACCTGGTATAGCAGAAGTGCGAAAATTGTCTGAGGAAACAGGTCGTCGAACTTTGAAATGGGCTCGTTCAATGATCAATACAACCCAAACTATAAATGTCTTGCCTTCCATCGATACATTTGTAATGTCCTTGGCTCACTTGTCTAGAATCATACGATCTATCTATCTGCAGGTGCTGGCTGCAAAACTATCCTCATTACTGTCTTGCATCAAAATTGAGTATTGTTCAACATTATGCTTATTATAATGAAGTGTCTGACGTGGATGCTTGTTGTTTCACTGCAGGTCCCATATCGGAACGTTGCGTGGTGATGCCATCGTTTCAGGTGATACCTAGTTATTATTACACGATTAGATCCAGCTAGACGACTCTAGAAATAGTTCTCGTATAGCCTCCAGGTTACATACCTAGTATATGATCGCTTAACCGAGCGTCGGCACAATAATTCCAGATTGGATACAATCGCGGCAAAATTCATAGTCCTAATCATGAATTTATCGTTATCTGCAGGGTAAGCGCATGCCAATGTGAACTGGACACGGAGCGGCATTCGGGGCATGTTTCGACACAGGCGTATCTGCCGCTGAAGGCGCTGAAGGATTGAACCAAACAGCGGGCCCGGCGGAGCACCTAGAGGCTCTGGAACGCCCCAGGGACCCCTGGGCTGGGCTGGCTGCAACACGCTGATGAGCCAACGAGAGTCAAAGTGCTGAGCTGTCGCAACGTGGAAAATGTCATGTCAATAGTGTAGTGTTTTGTTTTATTTTCCTTACCTGGCATCTGTAATCCTCCACTTCAACCCGCAACTGTTGTCTTTCACCCCATTGACTATCGAGAGCAGCCACACACTCGTTTCCGGTCTCGCTATCGAACCTTGGTCAATGTGATATTGTTGAATTTTGAGCCACTTTGGACACGCTAGACTACTTGCGCGACGGCAGCAACCTCGAAGCGGCCAGCAAACCCCTGTACGAAGGCATATCAGGGTCTCGTCTGCCCACGAAAATACACAAGAGCCGCCTTCAACTGTCCCGTAGCTCTGCAATATCCCGAGACGAAGAATTGTTAGAGCCATTGTGACATCGGGCGCATCAGAAGAACAGCAAAGCTTGGCGATCTCACGTGGTTGCTGACGACGATCTCGAAGAGGGCTGTAAGGACAGCTCTTGTACCATACCTACAACGACGATACGAATTTGACGATAAACTGGTGAAAACGGTATATTCGAAGCATTCGTCATGCTTCTACCACGCGGTGGACTCAACTGGAAAGCTGCAAAGGCCCAGATGCCTCACAGCAGGGTGTTGCGCAGCAATTTGACCAGATCACGGTTGCTTCTCCTAATATGTGTAACTGGTATCATAACGCTACTATACCGTAGCTTTCGAGCAACGCCCCCTGGACCTCAAGAGTATGTATACTCTCAAGAAAATTCATGTGGAATACTTTGGCTGATTTGGATACAGTGTTCGCTGCTGGGGCCCAAATAAGTCGCCGATGGAAATGTCACCGAACGAACATGCTTTATGGAACGCCCACATGCAGACACCAGTTCTCTTCAACCACCATAAGCCTCTTAAAGTCGAATCCCCCTCGATTCAGCATATCGACCTGAACCCCATTACCTCGAGCCCACAAGCTCTCATCCGAAACGAACGAATTTTGATCCTGACACCCCTGAAGGACGCTGCACCTTTCCTCAAGAACTACTTCAAGCTCATCGCCGAGCTCACCTATCCGCACCGTTTGATCGACCTTGCCTTTTTGATATCCGATTCGAAAGACGACACACTCGCCGTGCTGGCTTCCGAATTGGACCATCTACAAAAGCGAAAAGACGAGGTGCCATTCAACAGTATTACGGTTGTCGAGAAGAACTTCCACTTCCACCTTAGCCAAGATGCGCAACAGAGACATGGTTTTGAGGTCCAGGCTCCGCGTCGCAAAGCTATGGCTAAGGCAAGGAACTACCTCCTTGCCACAGCTCTGAAGCCGGAACATTCTTGGGTGTATTGGCGTGACGTCGATATCGAACAGGCGCCTAGACGGATTATCGAGGATTTCATTGCCCATGATAGAGATGTGCTTGTCCCAAGTAAGTCGAAGAGTCTCAATTTCTAAGACACAATGACGCTAACATCCCTGAGACATCTGGTTCCATAGATTTGAGAAGGGAGTCGATATCGAGGGTCGATGTAAGTACCAAGATATGCATCATGAATTCTTAGAATGCTACTGACACCCAAGCAAAGTCGATTACAACTCTTGGATTGAGTCAGACAAGGGTCGCAAGCTTGCTAATAGTCTGCCGAAGGACACTGTCATTGTCGAAGGTTACAAGGAATTCGACACAGGACGCGAATACATGGCCAAGATGGGAGACTGGCGTGACAACAAGGATGTCGAGGTTCAGCTTGATGGTATTGGCGGCGTCAATATTCTTGTCAAGGCTGATGTGCATCGATCTGGTGCGTGGACAATTCAAATGAGCCGTGAAGTCTTAACTAATATCATCTCTAGGCATCAATTTCCCAGCCTACGCTTTCGAGAACCAGGCCGAGACCGAAGGATTCGCCAAGATGGCTAAACGAGCCGGTTACCAAGTTATCGGTCTTCCTAACTACATCGTTTGGCACTACGACACGGAAGAAAAGGGCGGTAACAAATGAAATCAAATTTGAAGCGTAGTCTCGAGTTGATCTCTTACGCGCCTACTTATAACTTATCCTGCTGGTTACAAGACCGCCTCAAACCTATACGTGGACCCATGACGTTACGCATGTTAACGTTTCCAACATTTATCCGGGTCATTTGGTGTCGACCCTCAAGCTGAGCTTGGCGCGCAACGAAACATCATATCTTTCTTCAAGTAACTTATTACACCCCACCGACCCGATCTGTCGTGTCTTTAATACGGTCTTTGTTGGCGCTATAGGTATTTCTTGGGGGGCTGGGCTATAAAAGCGAAGCAGATGCTTTTTCTGTAATACTTGGATACTAGCTACTCACTGCTAATTGAGAGGTGCGTTGTGCCGACAAGCTTTAGCAGTAATTTGTGTATAGAGAATGTGGGAGTTCTGGTGGGTGAAATAATTGGAGGAGTTTGGAGCGAGCTGTGTAAATAGAGAAGAATCCTTCTGCCAGATGCTTGTTGGAATCGGGCAATGTACCTTGATTGGGCCGAGCTCGAATCAACTAATAAGACACCCGGCCTGTGTCCTACATGAAGCATTTGTTCGATTTATCAGTAAATTCAATTCAGCCAAGGACACGTGGCCTTTGTGCCTCAGCAGTAATTAGGCCTTTAAAGTGCGGAGGCCGCATTATTCTGAACTCTCCGTGTTTGGCCATTTGGGCTTGCAGTTGGTTCGTGGAGTTTGATGGTTCTTAAGATAATTGGAGGACTAAACTTTCAATGCACTTATAGGTAAATGCATTTACAAGCAACAAACAACAACGAGCTGTAAGCAAAAGTGAATAGAAGAATTTCAGTAATGACCACTATTGAGAAACTAGGCATCATCTACACGAATGTGGGAATAACCTCATGTTTAGTTCGCGTGACCCTGAGAGCGCGAGAGCAAATCAGACTTTCCTTCTCGGATTGGCCATGTGAATATTGCGTCACATGAATGGCGGGAGCGATCAATCTGATTCGATCTCGCAATACGGTGGAGCATTCTGAGATAACCCCACATTATGCGATTAAACCAAAATGGCGGCCAAAGTCAAGCGTGCCGTCATCACACAGGCAACGATAAGAGTCCCGCAGGCTACCTTTAACATAACACTACCTAAGACGACGACGCTGACGACGACGAGAACGAACGAACCAACATACGGAGCATCTCGACCCGCTCACCTTTGTATACTCCTAAAGATTTCGGGTAGCCTAGAGAACCCTGCCGGCTATAACCCTCTTTCAGCCTAACCCCACTATCCAACCCTGAGTCGAGGCTTTACGCCATTTCCCGCTTCGACGACATAAGACGAGACCGATTTACCAAGAGGAACAGGACGGGCGTTCCTTGGCCTCATTCATTCTACTCCTATTCCATCAATCTTAGCGATCAGCAACTGCAGACATGTGGGGTTGGTTTGGTGGCGCCGCGGCCCAGAAGCGCAAGGATACCCCCAAGAATGCGATTCTCGGGCTGCGATCGCAGCTTGACATGCTGCAGAAGCGTGAGAGGCATCTCCAAAACCAGATAGAAGAGCAGGATGCTGTCGCACGCAAGAACGTGAGCACAAACAAGAACGGTATGCGACTATCAGCGAGTAGGATAATGCGGGGCAGAAGTGCTGATCTAGATGATAGCGGCCAAGGCGGCCTTGCGACGCAAGAAGACACACGAGCACTCCCTCGATCAGACGACTGCGCAGATCGGTACACTGGAGCAGCAAATCAACGCGATCGAGTCGGCCAACATCAACAAGGAGACTCTGGTGGCGATGGAGCAGGCCAGCAAGGCCATGGACCAGATCTACGGAAAACTCACACCAGAGAAGGTGGACGAGACAATGTACGTTGTTACCTTGTTTCCCTACGCTGTTCCCTTTGAAGAGCGATTTACTGACTCCACGATACAGGGAGAAATTGCGAGAGCAGAATGCCATGGGCGAGGAGATTGTCAACGCCATTACCGCACCTTCTATGGGCGAATACGTCGACGAGGACGAATTGGAGAATGAGCTGGATGAGCTACAACAGGAGGCACTCGATGAGCAGATGCTCAAGACAGGCAACGTTCCGGTATCAGATGCCGTGCACAAGCTGCCCACGCCAGCCAACGCGGAGCGTATGTACCCCGACCAGACTAAAATTTGCCTGGAAACTGACATGTTGCAGCTGTATCGAGCAAGAAGCAGGCAGTGGAGGAAGACGACGAAGAAGCCGAGCTTCGGAAATTACAGGCCGAGATGGCCATGTGAGATCGCTACTAGAAATTTGATAATTGCATAGCATTTAGTTGGTTGGGATTGAGGGTGGAGCTACACCGTTTGTGGCATCTCTTCTTCTCACAAGAGATAAACTGAGGAGCAAGAGATGGCTTGATGGGATTCTGAGCTTCCCATGCCTCGACGGATTTGTTGTTCCTATTGTGGGTGTTCTGTCGGCGTCGGCGTCTGAGGCTGTTGTTGATCATTGTCGTTTGCGAAACCCCCTCCATCTTTTGCCTAGGGATTTGGCTTGAGCATAGCGTTCGTTAACCTCACAGAAATTTCTATTGATGGTTATACGATTGAGACATATGCACTTGATCAGAGACTTGAGTAGCGGTTGACGAGCCTTGAAATGGCAGAGAATTTAGATCTTCAATGCGAATATATTCTGTAACGTTGGCATCGTGTTGGCTAAAGGACGATCTATAATGTTGAGCACCATGGAGGAGTAGTTTCCTTGGACTGCCAAGGCTCCATCGTTGCTTACAAGTTGCATACCACTCAGGCATCTTTTGGCGGGCAGCGTGAGTGATAAGCAACCCCAGTATCAATGACATAATTAGGACAATGTCTCAAAGGCTCACAAACAGATTATGGCGTAGGTATCGTAAATTGTGACAATGCTTATTTCCTTTGGCTATGAGTAAGGTATCAGGAACAGGTTCAGATGGTGTGGGTCAGGTCATTATTTGATTGATTCTCAGGCGTCCATTCTGTACCACTGAAACAAGGGCCGGTCTCTTGGTCAGCTTCAACCCTGTCTTGAAGATCTCGCAACGAACCGAGATGTTGAGAGACAGTTAATATAGAGATGGAGTGACGGTGTCTATTCTTTCAGCCGGCCCATAGGCGACCATTTCAGAAAGAATTCGCTAAAAGGTCTGGAAGAAGTGCTAGAGAGAGACATGCTGTGAGAGGACAGGTTCTCGATAACCAGCCAACTGACTCCGAAACCAGCCAAGACAGAGTCGTACAGTAGAAAGAAGCAAGGTCATCACATCCGACATTAACGTTAACCTCAACCTCAACGTAAGGGTTGTCGATCTGCACAAGGCGGCCTATGCTACAGGCCTCCATCGAGGTTATACAAGCAGCGTGATTGGACAGAGAACCTTCCACGTGATCTACCACCAGTGTTTCCAGTTGGCTGGTTGGTTGTCAGCCATTGACGCCCGATGGGCCCTCCCGCGTCTAGCGGCGCCTACAATCTTAATGGGCCAGTCCTAGCCACTCATAGCACGTCCTCTAACCGCCGCAACAAACATCGTGGGGTCTCAGCCCAGGCCCTCCCCTCATGAATTGACGGGTTCTGGATCGACTGATATTGTCGTTAACGCTGCAGGCAAAAAGATACCACTCAAAAATAGCACCTGCAGCAGCCTTCTCGGATCCGGCCTCTTCCATTATGACGCAGAACAGTGCAGAGGGCCCGCTCTGGCGGCTCTATGACCCTTGAGAGGCCCTCGAGCTGAAGGGGAGGCTTGCAGTTGCAGGACTTACAAGGCCATCTTGGCCAGCAAGCGCTGGCTTCTCCCCTCAAGGCCAACTTTTGTGATGTAGCGAGATTCTGTGAGTGACGGCAGCGGGCGGCTGCTGGCGCTGGTGAAAGAATGTCGTCTTCATATGTCCCCTCGTTTCCAATACATCCGATGTGATCGTGTTTCGCATTTCCTTTGCTCTTTCTTTTCCTCTGTCGTCCGTTGACCGCTTGTACAAACTCTTTCAGTATTCCCTTTCATCTTTCCTATGCTATCTTATCACGACTGCTCATGAATACACTTCGTTGAGATGCTGGCCATCTCTTTTAATAATATTCCCTTCCCTATAGGTGAGCTCATCAACTCATGGCCCCGAACCGCGAGTGGGGACTAACATTCATACCTTCAGATGTTTCGTTGTAGAATGGCCAGTAGGCCATTTTCCTTCGTGCCGTCATGGTTAATATTCTATGTAACCGCCGTGCTGGCAACTAATCTTTCGAGCGAATTCGCGAGCTACATTCCCGGCTGTGCTGAAGAATGCTTCGCATCGTTTCTCAATGTCAACTATATCCCCAACAGCTGCGTTGGAGAGTCTCTACTCGATTGCTTATGTTCTCGAGTGGGTATCACGGGGTTCACTCTGGGCGAGGGTGCAATGCAATGCATCTCTGCCGAACTATCTACTGGATACTGTTCGGTAGTTGAAGCGAGCGGTATGTCCTACACGAACAAAGATTCCGAGAAACAATAACTTACGCAGAACTAGATCGAGTTATCGAGAACGCATATGCTATATGTAATGGGAGGCCTGATGCAATCCGCCCTACTCATCGCACGATCACAGCAACACTGGTTCTGGCCCCTTCGGGAGGAGTTGTCACTTTCCCTTCTGTGACCAGGACTACATCGCGCTCTGAAACGTCGAGCACTACTCATTCATTACCAACAACCCTAGTGATGGATACATCGTCACCTCCTTCCCTTCCAAGACCATCGACAAAAACGACGACGAGGTCAACAACACGATCGACAGTCAGAGAACATTCTACTACCGACACTACGGAAGAAGCTACTTCTACTTTGGAGGAGATTTCCATCACCGAACCGCCGAGCACTAGATCCACCACCTTTGAGACCTCTAAGTCTTCCTCGATTTCAACTTCAGAATCCGAGACCACCACAACCACGGAGGTGCCTGGGGGTGCTGGTGGCGCTAGCAAAGATGAAGACGAGGACAAGGGTGGGTCGGACAAACTCTCCAGCGAACAGGTTGCTGGTATCTCAGTAGGCGTCCTTGCCGCTGTTGGGGTCGCAGTTGGAGCTATTGTGCTGGCGAGGTACTACCGACGAAGAAAGTATCCTCAGATCAAGACTGGTTTTCTTCCGATGAGGGATACATGGGGCTACAAACCAGACCGACCTGGGAATGGTGGAAACGGAGGAAGTGAAGGACATCGCTCCTGGATGATCCATCAAATTCGCCCCGACCTAGATCCATCAACTTACCCACCACCACCGCCTGCTTACATCCGGAAGAGCCCCAAACCCGATAACATCGGCTTGGCGCTATCACCTCCTCCTTCAAGCCGCGGCACTGTTCATTCTGCAACTTCTAGGCGGCTATCAAAGCTTCTTCCAGCAAAGCCAACGCTGCCGAATCTAGTTCCCATCGTCAATAGGGAGAAATCATTACCTCTGCTCAAGCCAGACTGGGAAGATACTGCGCACCATGATGTCGCCCCACCAACTCGAGATGACAACGTCCAACTACCACCGCCAACGCTCGCCATTCCTGCAGTTGCAGCTTCGCCAACAAGGACAAAGCCTATGCCTGTACCACCAAAGCTGCAGATCCCTTCGTCAAATACATCCGTGGGAGCAGCACCAGGGGCTTACAATCGCGAGAGCAACGTGACTGAATTTGAAGAAGACCGGACATCATTGTCCCCCAACACCAACACTCAGGTTTGGAGACCACCACCAACCACGCCAATCTCAGCAACGACATACTATGTCGCCGACCAGTATGGCAACTGGGTCCTTGGTAACCCAAAACGTGCCTCTGTGGTAGCTCGGGGCTCGCAAGACTCTAAAGGGTCCCAAGGAGGTGTACCACAACCACCACTCAAAGACGACAACGCCCCTCTCGATGGTCCAAGCCAAAGCAATGTCAGAATGCTTGCTCCTCCAGCTGAGATCGTTCCAGCAGGTACTCAACCCAAACCTGCCGGGCCTCGTCCGCAGTATCCGTCTCCCTTCTTTTCGTCTCAATCTCATCCACGACGCAATGCTTCGATGCGCCGCTCCATGACCAGGCCCCAGAATCGACCACGCGAAGATTCTAGTAGCAGTAGTGCCACCATCATCACCACTTCAACCGAGTCATCTTCGAGTATTCCCTCATTGTCACTTGAGCAGCAAGTCAGCCTCTCTCCTGTCGTCGAATCTCCCCAGTCAGTCCGTGCTCGCCAGCAGCAGCAGCAGCAGCAGCAGCAGCAGCCGACGATTCCGCCTCGGGATCCTCGACGTGCTAGTCAGATGGGCAATCCGGGTGAAAACGTCAACACAAGAACTGCCCCTCCCTCACGACAAATCGTATACAGCCCGCCTGGGCAGCCAAGTCCAACTCTGGGAGTGATGCAGCCTCCTACTGCCTACTACCAAGTAACGCAGTCACAACCGCAGCCAGGTCCCCAGAACAACGCACAGCCCATCGCCAACCCAGGACTACAGGCAGCTTCTCCGACAATGCGCATCGTTGAGCCCTCCCCTGAACCAGATGAGACTGCAGAACCCCCGACTGTCACCCCAGATCAAATTCGGTCTTCTCCTTTCTACTTTGATCCACCATATCCCCAGCCTCTTCATACCCGCCAACCCTCTCAACATCGCCGTTCGGCCTCCGGCCCTCAGCCTCAGTCCTACCGACCATATCAGAGGCCTCCCTCGTTTCAGCCATCTCCCCGTCAGCAACAAGCTGCCTGGCAACCCGTCCAGCGTCTGCATTCACGCCATCACCACCACCACCACCACCAACAACAACAACAGCAACAGCAACAGCAGCAACAGCAAAACCCATGGAGACCCGTCCAACGAATGCCTCCTTCATACCAATCTTTCCAGCAACAACAGCCCCTGCAGCCCTACCAGCAACCCTACCAGCAACCCTACCAGCAACAACCTCAGATGTACCAGTCTTATCAGCCACGGCCGGGTCAACAGCCTCGCCCTCACCATCCAGGGGGATACCAATCGTTCCAACAGCACGCGGCTCAACAACATCCTCAAAATTACCCCCTAAACAATCAGTATCAAAACTATCGCCCTCCTCAAACCATGAATGCGCCACTTGCCCAATCTAGGAGTCAAGATTCACTCCTCACCAAGCGCCTCGGTTCTGATCGCGCTGCCGACATGGCTATTGGCACAGATCAAGCCGATACTTCAAAGTGGGATCGTGCTACTCAGAACAAAACTCCTCCAGGTTTTCCTATGTCGCCTCATTGGAAGCCAACTCTGACGCCTACGCGGCGAGGTGATGATTTGGTCCTGAATGTGCAGTAAGAAAGCAGACAAACGCAATCTTCGATCAACATGTGCCTTGTCCGTTCTTATTTTTTCTTTTGTGAATAGATATCACTTGTACCAATAGTCATGCATACGGAAGCTATGATGAACATTAGCCATAGACTGGAAGCAAAAGGCACCAGGATCGCACACGAGTTATAGGGGAAAACATCTTGTATACACTACCTTAGACATTCATTCTAATTCTATAAGGTCATACTCTCATGGAACAATTTCTCTCGGCGTTTTCTACACCTTCTCCTTCCGGCGACGACTCGGTCCAGCCTGAGCTTCGTCTTCATTCTCTTCCTTAACCGTTTGACCAATAACACACTCCCTCTCAACAAATTGCCGTGGTTGCTGAGACGACTCGCTTGGCGTAGCAACTGGGTCAATCATGTCTAATTCCACATCTTGGAACGTTTGCTCGCTGCTCTGATTGCTGCGCCGGAGAACACTTCCGTGCTTTCTTAGACTTCCCCTTTTGAAGAATCCGTGCGCTCCTCGTCGCATATCATCAATGTGGTTTTCGAGTGCAACGTCGAGAGCATCTAGGCCCTGGTCCAGTGTATCAGCGTTGCGATGCACGCCCGCATCTATGATTTTATTCCTCCTTCGGATGTCCTGCCATCTTGTTAAGTTTCCCATTTCCAGCACATTCATCCGGCGATTTTTGCCCATTGGGTTTCCTACCATGGCAGGCCGCCAAGCATAATCTTCTTCCATGATGTTCCGTATGTCACCGGGTGCGGAGGCGCGGCGCTTTGTAGATCGCCGTCGGGCTTGTGTCAGTCTCTCCATCTCCTCTGACTTTGAGCGAGGTATGATGAGTACGTTTTTGAACCGAATGAGTACAAGAAGCAGGAGAACAGTAAGTAGAAAGAGGATGCCGGCTACAACGCTTGTGGCAACTTGTTGACCTAGCTTTCGTGTTACATGGCCACCCAGCGCAGTCGAGCCAGCTGCTAGGATGTATGACAGGGAGTGTATTATTGCGAACCCCGCTGTGACCCTGGGAAAGGATGAGTAATTGGTCTTTCGCTGGTCTTGACCCGAGGGATCGCGATGACGACCGACCATGCCAGGAGATAGGTCTGATGTATCAAATGTTTCCATGATGAGGCCATTGCATTCCGAAATTGCAAGACATGACAGAAAGCCTATACACAAAGCGAAGAATGTAGGTACACCGGAACTGATTGGTGGCCCCGAAGAGACAGCAGCATAACAGGCGGCACCGATGGGTAACGAGACTGTAAAGATGGCCCGGCGGATAAGGTGGGACGACCATGCAACCTTATTGTCTATAGACTCGCGATTAGAGTTGCCCTCTCTGTGTCGAGTTCTCGAGAAGATGCTTGCTTTTTGGAAAGGGATTGCAAGTAAAGCACCGAGTGCGACTGCGGCGACGTGAAGACCGACGTATGGCGACCTCAAACGGTAGAAACGGGACACAAGTGAGCCCAACAGGATGATAACAAGTACCACCTGTGCATAGATCCACGAAACATAAAAACACATAACAGCAAAACCAGGCTGCTCGAGCATCTCTAAGGATAGACGAATTCCGTGATACGCTTCTTGGCCCCACCACTTGGGGCCTGTCTTGATTCGATGCATCATGACTTCTCCTCGAGCCAGTCGACGTGAAATATTTCCTCCTGTCCTCACTTCCGCAATTGAACGCCGAAATGCGGATCGCCGAACCTCGGGACATATTACGTTGAGAATTAAGACCACTGCAATCAGCATGATGCTGATGTAGAAACCCCATGCTGGTGGATGCTTGTCGATGATGGCGGCACCGATGAGAAAGCCAAGACCAAGGGATCCAATCCAGCACCAAGTCCAGATTCCGAGCCAGATACCCATACCCCCTCCGTGCCTCCTTGCGTCAAACTGATTGACCACCTCTTGATGGGGGTGTCTACACATCAGAGAAGCACCGAACAGGTCTGTGAGAACTGAGTGAAAGTTCATGCTGGCAAACCCCAACGAGCCGCCCATCAAAGTACGGGAGGCTAGGAGCATTACCCTCCAGGAGGCAGTGTTGGTCAACCTCGGACTGCTGACGGCAATTGCCTGTGGGAAAAGCAGAGGCATTGCGATGATGAGGCTTGACATGATGTATGGTTTCCGGCCGTGAAGCAAAGGTAGTGGCCAAAGAAAGAATGAGGGTAAAGCAAGGGCAAGGAAGCACCCTGTGTTGCCATGAACGGTGACGTGTGATTGATCCACGATATAATACTGGATTGATGGAACTAGGCCTATATAGATCCCGAGAAGGATTCCAATGAGAGCAGTGCTTATGCAGGCGACAGAGGCTACGAAACGCTTGCGGATGGGTGACTAGTCTCTTGCAATCGGCTGCCTTATATGTGACTTTGGCAGATTAAATCCTTGCATATCACGCAGGCTAACGTGCGATCTCTTTCGTAGGTTGATTCCATGCTCGCCATGTAACTTTCTTCCAGCAATGTCACGATCTGGCAGGGCGTCTCGTCCGGTTCCATTTCGCATAGCTGATGAAGTGTTCGCAGCCACGGAGCGTTTATATAACGAATTCTGTTCTTGAGCACCTTTGCCTTCGACACTGAGTTTGAAAAGGTCACTTGTGCTGAGAAGGTCTTCCAGCGTGATGAGTTTGCCTTGAGGTTCTGTATTGTTTACTTGGCTAGATCTTCGGGACGACATATCCTGTGATGTGCGCTGTGAGTCGTGATGATGTTGTACCCGTTCAACATGACCCCTTTTTCGAAGCTCTTGATACATTCCGGAATAGCTCTCGACAACATCGGCCAGCCTTGGGCGTTTGGGAAAGCAAGTGTAGGTCGCGGCACGTCTGCACTCTGGCCTTGCTAATCCGGGTACATCCTCCCCGTTCACCAAAGGCACATCGATGTTTTCCTGGGCGCTATGCATCGACAGCTCGGGGGATTCGCTTGATGGGTCAGAGCGATGGTTATCCGGCAGAGAACTACAGTCAGCGCGGACTGCAGCCTCTGAATGGTCGGCGACTTCCAGAGCAAGCGATAGAGCTTCGTCCAGTAGTCTTTCGAGGTCGCTGACCATACGCTTGAATAGAAAACCGTCGACTCCACGATCTGACTGATTAGACAAAGTTGACCAGGCTGATAGCCTACGGAGAGCTTTACTGCTTGGCAGGACGGGTTCCGACGGACGCCGACCATCGGGCAAAGATATCTTGGTCGACCTCCTTCGGGGCGGAAGTTCTGCAAGTTTTACACTAGACGATCTTTTTTGACTCATCAAGCGCTTGAGCCATTGGCTTTTCCACAAAAATTCCATAATAGAGCCAGAAGACTTGCTTCGGTTCAGGCTATTCGTATAGACTGCGGGTGACCCGTTGTCTCTCGTTCGTGAAGACATGCCAGAAGCCGTACCTTGAGGTTCTCTAAAATCATCAAGTAAGGTACAAGATTGATCTGTTGCTGGCTCAGTACTGAGCGAAGGGTTGGTTGTGTTGGCAGCATCTGAAGAATGGCTGTTGGCAAATACAATGGGTCCCGTTGCGCTATCGAAGGGAAGACCATTAGATCGGATTTTGCTGGGTTCGTCGTAGCTTTGCCCTGGATCACCTTCGAGGTGCTTTTGTGAATCGAATAAATGGAGGTTGAGAGGCGGGCGCGCTTTGGCACAGTGACTCTTGCCCCTGACATGAGAGACTGCTCGTCCTTTGCCCCTCCCTCCCAAGTCCTGACCGAGAAGATCCCTAGACTTCTAGTCATCTTCGAGATAGACATCACTCAGGTCAAATGAATGACTGCCAGGAGTCGACCAAAGTGGGACCTCGTCCCGTGATGCTTCTGTGGCACCAAAGGAGTTAGTAGGATATGTCAATCCGGTAACGTCTTTAGCCACACATCTGTCGTCGACGCGCATTAGAGACTCCACATGAGTTCGATTTGTGGCTATCCCATTCTGTGGTGAAGTGGACACAGATGATGTCTTGGGAGTATCGCAAGTCATATCTGAACTCTTGTCTTTTGCAGTCGCATCTCTAGCTGGAAGCCTTGGCTCAGACTCGGATAGGGGACTCAAAACCGGGGGAACTGGATCATCATTTCTGGCGACAATGGGGCCATTCGAGGATACCTTGAGAAGGCGATGCTGAGATATGCCGTGTTGCTTTGCCCGAGACTCTTGTTTATTGTCTGACAGCTCATACTCATCCCTCGACATATCCACGGATGAACGCCCGCTGGGAGGAGGAGTATGGTCAAAGTCGCCAGCATCGGTCTCGGCTTGCCCTTCAGACTCTTGTCGAGGAAGGAGTGCTCGAGTCTGGCTAATCAATGTGGAAAACATTGCAGGGCCTTGAGTATCTTGTGCCGAGGGAGACGGTTGTGGCGAGTTGTTGAGAACGGAGATAGCGCTGTCTGGCGAAGATGAGATAACCTCGTTGACGCGAAAGGGGTTTGTAGAGTCGTACCTCACAGGAGTTTTCCTAGTGACAGTGTGGATGTCTACAGTTTGACGTGTTTGAGTTGGTGTAGTATTAGAGAAGAACACTCGACCATTGGACATGAGGGCATTCCTAATAGAGGCTTGTGTGGGCACAGGAATATGACACTGAGTTTATGGGTACTGCCAAACATCAATGAGGGGCGGAATGATAGGATGCGGATAGAGAGAGGGGAAAGGAGGGAGAGAGGAGAGGTTGGTTGGTTGATGATGATGATGATGATGATGATGGAGGAGTGTCACTGAACCATGTTGGAAAGGGTGGTGTAGGTAGCTGTCGATGATGCTACAGTGGGTGGTTAAAATCGGCAGGCGCGTTGGCTTAGTTTCTATTGTGGCTTTTCTTGACTCTACCTCTTGTTTCTACTGTTGCGTAGGAAGGTTTGTCGAGGGGATACCTGCTTCGTCGACAGAAGGAGCGTAATAGTTTAGTTTGAGTCAGCATGATCATCATGACAACATTGGATGTTAAGTGCGGGTAATCATTCAAAAAACCTGACTCGTGTATAAGGCTGAAGATGATATGAAATTAATAGTAACATACCCGACGTTGATCGGAACGGTTCCATAAACCCACATCCATAACATCCATCCATCATATCCATCCATGATAGGTACAGTACAACCGGTACGTACAAGACGGGCACGGATGAGATGGCTGGTCTAAACCCTGCGACTCCCGTCGGGTCGTTTGCATTTCATTTCTGTACCTGACCAACGGCGCTACGGAGTCCCTAGTCTAGGCGAGGGATCCTTGCCCGTTCTCAAGAAGTATGCCTTGAGATCCCCACCAAACGTCATACCCCTGCATCATAACTGCCCGGCACACAGGGATCTTCTAGTTTGGTTCCTGGAGACTCTCGCCACCGTCAGCAACAACACCAGGAAGCACGCAGGTGCCCCGCCGTTTTTCTGACAGCACCATCGTCATCCCTGGGAATGGATCATGGATTTCGAATTTGGAATAATTCTGGATCCCCATACCTTCCGTCACCTTGAACCCTTGGCTCACCTCAGCCTTGGGTTTCTTAAGCGCAAACGAATCAATTCGCGATATCTGCCAAAATTCAAGATGCAAGCTTCAGGTTGCTGTTCGGTTCTGTCAGATCAAGGGCGTGAGCTGATGCTGTCCATCCAATTATACTAGAGAACCTGAATTCCCCTTAAACTCTGCATATTTCATACGACCTTGACCGACCATTTGATCGTGAGGTGTTTTTGGGTTTCCCAGGTTCCCTTCGGGCCATCACACCCGAAGACATGGGTAATGAACCGCATCCAGGTATATCGTGGTGTAACATTGGAGGCAGTGTAGGTAGCATCCGACGGAGAAAAAAAGCACAGGGTATCATGATCAGATGTTCAATGAACACATCATCTAATATCTAAAACCTCTTGCTACTAAGTAATACTAATTTGAATAGGTCAAGTATTATTCAATTTATAAATACCACAGTATGAAAGTTTGGCTTTTTCATCTAAGACCATCCAATATGTTTGTCTCTACCTCCACCCTCGCTCCCGTTTATGCAGTCCGAATCCGATTGCATTGCACCACCAACTTCCTTGTCTAACCATCTATCAATCCAAAACAATCCCCCGATATCCTTGGCAACCCGACCGATCGTCTCACACCCCTCAAAAGGTTCCCTGCACCGCGCCAGTGCGCCTAATCGCGTCTAAGACTGCACCGCCCGCAAATCACACCGGACCCCAGCCCTCCTTGTCATCTGCGTCAAAGTTTCCTGAGTAAAACAGCCGAAATCCTACTCAAGCACGTTTCACATGATTGGCTTGCCTCACACCCATCAATCATTCCCGCGTGGCTCGATCTGGTAACTTACCAGGGTGGGTGGCCTAATAATAGGACACACTACCTTACCTTGGCTTGGCCGTGCTTTGCAGCACCATTGCCGTTACCATGGGCTTAGAAGGGTGGAACGCCTCTGCCGAAGCTGCTTATTCCTGCAAGGCTGCAACTTGGTCATTGATGCAGTGTCTTTACACTTGTCTGCCTTGTCAGTACGATTCTTAACTCAGCGTTCGGAACTGGAACTGGTGGCTGAAAAGAGGCCTCCTTGCGATGTATCTGACGATGGTCTTCAAGATTGCCGTTGAGCAAGCTCAATGTTGTAAGATTACATCAATACAAAGGCAAAAATCCTACGGCTAACATCAACTGAAGCTTTCCAAGGCTTGGAGGTTTGGTGTTGGGTCTGTGGAGAACTCAAGGTGACTTCACTCGACCCACTTTGACCGGCGATCATGTAGGATGAGTTGAAACTCAGCCTCACTACTCGGCCGATTGTTTTATCTTTGCATCAGAGCTTTAATTAATCATGGAGAGATCATGAAAGAAACTTGGCAAGATTGAGCAGAAATTGATTTTTATTTCTATGTCATAAGGAACACTCAGTGTTCCAATCCCTGCTGTTTATCTTGTGGTTGAAATTCCAGTGCCTGTCCAGGGCAAGGGTGACCGTTTCCAGAACAGCCAATGCGGTTTGGTAATACATCTTGGTAATGTTTGTGTAAAGAGCAAGTCGGGACGAGCCAGACTGGTGACAGAAGAGAATAGAGAATGATGAATAGAAAAAACCGGAAATGAATACAAGGGGAGGACCCAATCAAAGACCCTCCGAAAGAGACGCGATATCGGCCAGCCACATGTTGTCTCCGTCTAATGCCCAAAGCATTTTGGTACAGCCCCGCCAGTTTCAAATGCGAAAACAATAAAAGATAAAAATCCAAGTGACCCTAAAAAGTGGACCGCTATTTGTCGAAAACGGCGTCCAACAAGAAGAGAAGTAAAAAAGAAACAGGAAGAAAACCAACAGAGAATACTGCATCCAGCAGGTAGAAGCTTTTACCAGTAATGCTTCCACCTTCTATTGGAAGCTCAAGAATAGAATAGAAATCCCACCGTCTAGAAAGCGCCGTGAGGCTTTCAGCAAATGCTGTCGAGAATGTAAACCAATGTCCGTATATTCTGACTTGGTTCCAGCCAAGCGAGAGGTGAAGGCGGCACCAAAACAACCCATCGCTGTGCAAAAAAACAAGAAGAAGAAAGAAAAAGAAAGAAAGAAAGACAAAATCCGCATAAAATGTGAGACGAGAGTTTTAAACCGTCAACAAATGCCAGTAAAAGGGAATGTTCGAAACGTCTGAGGGGTGAAGGCCGTAAAGAGAGAGCAGGTATAAAAACCGTTTCTTTCATGACTGAGAAGAGGCGTTTCGTCGTTATTATTTTCATATCCATATCGTCGTCTCGGTCCCACGTCTTCGGCAACGCTTGTGTAAGCTTGGTAGCGAGAGCAGTTGTCCACGAAGAGAGGGAGCATCAATGGTGTCTTGAGAGCCAGAACGTGTGCTCGAGAATGCCTTCGATAGTAAGCCCCATTTGGAATACCACCAATCTAACGATCGTACCCAGCCAGCAGGAAGGAGAGTTGCGACGGGTTGAGCGAGAGAAGGTAGGAAACCCAGTCCTTAAACTCAAACAGAGTCAGTCGTGGAGAGTTGCATCCCAATGCCGAAGACAAGACTCTTCATCGATAGCTCTTCGAGCTCGAATAGCCACTCTGGTAGCCGGAGTCGGAATAGCTGTATGGTGCTGCATACTGGGCACCATAGCCCTGGTGTGCAGCGCAAGCATAACCGACAAGAATAGTTCGCTGCTGGATGGCGTGGCCTGGGCGGCCATATGCTGCGCAACGGTCAACAGCATGTGTGTAGTATGGGCATCGGCAAGCCGAGTACAGTTCGACGAGTTGATAACACATGGTTGCGGTCTGGGATTGAGATGCTGTTGGTTTGGTATTGGTTCAATGGATGTAGAGAGTTATAGATGGTCCAACTGAAGCTTCTGGATGCTTGAACCAACAAAGGCTATTTTGTACGTGATCTGGATCGGCAAGACCTGGGTGTTGGTTGTAACCGGGCAAGAGCAATGCACAAGAAAGATGAAGATTGTAGGTAAGATAACGAGAGTCCAACGGAGAAGCGCTTGCTTTATGAATGCTGTGAATAAAGAGATAGGAAGTGAGGATAAGACAATTAGCGTCCGAAGAGACATCGCAGCCTTATAGGTCTGCTTGTAGCCTGGACGAGAGCACTAGGTAGGACATGATCATAGCTGCACGCCCCGACTCGGGGGTTTTTCGACAACATCCACTCCCCATAAAGGACCACCAGGATGTGCGTCAAGGCACCAGTGACGCCAGAGACGCCAGTAAGAGTGCGTGAGAGCGATAGCCGCAAGTTGCGTCTGACTGTCTTTGACAGGTGACAAAGGCTGGGGCGCGTCTATTGCAGGCATGGGATAACGTAGACCCACATCGAAGGGCCAAAGATGCCTTGGGAGGGGGGTCTGATGGACCTTTGCTTTGGGGGCTTTGGAGGCTATGACTAGGGTTCTCTGAACCTTGTGTCTGTGTTTCGATGTGCTCTACCCATCCTGTCCCGTCGGGCCTTGCTTGTCCCGGAAGATACTGTACCTTACCTTATCCATTGAGGTGAGACTGGGAGCACGGGCTCTCTCTCAAGGCGCAGCGCTGTGGGTGTGGATGAATATAGCCTGGCCTGGGTACCCGTACCGCTACAGAGGCAGGGCAGGGATGTAGGGGACAGGGATGCAGGACCTCTGTAGGTAAAATACTGTGGGTGTAGTAAGGAACCAAGGGAAGTGGGAGGTTTTGTCTCAAATGGACTCGGTGTGAAGAGTCACCCATTGGCCTATAAACAGGGAGTTTGAATTGACCTGCAGCAGGGCTGAAGAGGGGGTCACAGGCCTCGGCCTGTGATATGATTGATGCGATGCGATGCAATGCGATGGTCATGATCGACTTGTACTGTACTGTGCTGCAGCTGTATCCGTGTGTAAGGTAGATGGGGGTTTAACAATTCCATCCTCACCGGCCGAGGGTGGTTTCAAAAGCTTGTGACGGCGACCACGATATTGTCACCGATCGAGAAACACAATTGAAACGTTAAAGGCAGAAGAAAACAAAAGGATGTTGAAACAAACGTGTTACGTCAAATCTCCGGTACTCTAGTTGGGATGAAATGCTGGTAGGTAGACATGTGTGTACATGGGTAAAAGATCACGTAATGATCAAACATGTCTATCAAAAAGTCCAGAACTCGTCAAGCAGCAAGGGCATTCGGCAATGACAAAAATGCATTGATAGTTCGTACGACAGTTAACCAAGGTAAAAAGAATCCCGTGCTACCGTGGAGAAAAAGTACGGGAATTGCGTCAGAAATTAGGGGACTTTGGGACTTTGGAGAGTTAGTCATTCGAGGCAATGGTTCGCCTGGCTCCCGCCCGTTTTATTCAGATTCCAATTGAGTTACAGTTGCAGTTGCCGTTGCCGTTTTTTAGGAATGGATTCCATCACACGTGCCCTAGGCAGGCATACGCATTTCAGGCAGAACCTCGTAATTATCTTCTTGTATGAGTAACCACCCGCATAACTACCTTAGGTAACTTGATGCGATCGTTTCTCTTGAACCGCCCACGATGATGGGACTTTGAAAATGCAGTCTTGGCCACATACCTGCAGCATCATCTACTTACGACAGCAAAGCCCCCAGCCACAGGTCAATAACTGGTGCCTGAAAGATACACAGTCATTCACTCATTCTTCTTCAACGGTTCCTAACAAAACAATCATCTTGGCTCTCTACACCAACGGTTGCAATGAGAAAACACCCCCACCATTAGCTACAGCACAGGACTGGCTGGGAACAAACGTCACTTGGCTAGAGACCATCGCTCAGCACTAACCCCTGTCGCTCGGCACTTACAGTAATGGTGATGGTGGTGGTGGCCTTGCTGCGCCCAAGGTCCCGGTGCTAGGGAACTGGGGTTCCTTTACCTTGACCTTGTTACAGCACAGTACAGTACGGATACATCGCATCACATCACACATCCATAACGCACACATCCATGACATGGAATCTGAAATGGTTTCTCGTTTCTTGATTCCTGTTTCATAGCTAATTCCGCAGTAGGAAAAGCCCCAAGCTCGATTTAGAGATGCGAATCTATCGATTAGGGGGGGCCTAGATTCACATGGGTCTCGATCCGAGTGCTGTTGAGCAAGTCCCAGGGATTTACGATCTGACGATTAGTCGGACCTCTACACCTCTATGGGCACCCACGTCGTCTTGTCTCTGACTTAGGTAAGTTATCTCACCTATTGTTCTATCCTAACAGGACGCAAAGAGAGGCCTATGACCTCGACTCATCAATCAGAGCAGCTACTGTACCAACCACTTCGTCACTGTGTGTTTCCCAATTCACGCATATCTTTCGATACCGACTATGCCAAACGTTTTTTCGTATCATATTTTCCCAAGAATATCTGCTGGCTGACATCACTGAAAAACGTTCAAGATAGACCCAATTGAGAACCACATTTCGAAAAGCGCCGTCCCTCAACCTACTCAGATCCCACAGCAACTAGGGCCCCTGTTAATCATAAGGCTGTGTCTGCATTCGACCCCGGACCTTGGCAATGCTTGCTCATTTGCTTGTGCTTGTTCGCCGACTCGACTATTTCTGTCAAGGAACCATTACGGTGCTTGCTCAAATGATTATACCGTGTAGGAATATTTCCATCGTCATCTTGGAAGTCAAGAAAGTTATACGAATGCTTGCTCACTCTTGGGTCTCACCACCAATCTGAGGGTCTGGAGCATGCGCATGGAATTGGACAATCATGTCCATCACAACACATGATCCTTTTGCCGATTCATCTCATTTGCGTTTAATGATCCCAGATCGTCCGTGGCTTCCCTCCATCACCGAGACGTCGGAAACTGGGCGCACCTTAATCGGGCTTGGCTTCGGCGCAACTGACATGCATCCCACCATCCTTGAAATATTATCAAGTGCTATGCAGGATTGACCAGTCAGCACTATCAGTTTATCGTCCATCCACGCCAACGACGGGTTTCTTGTCAAATGTGGAGGCAGCCCGTCCAGCCTCGCATCGGTGGCATGCTCAATATTAGGTATCGGACACACAATGCGTCTGATTACATCCGATGCACCGTGTTCTGTACAGATACCTCAATGAATATGCTGACAAGTTCCCGAAGTTTCCAGCACTCCCTACCTCATGTCTTACTCTCAACAGCGTTTCTATTGGAACAGAGAACAGGGTTGCCTACCGCTTCAAATAGACAGACTGGCATCTGACTATCTTGGGAGAGCATCTGCACCTAGTCTGCCTCACGCGGGCTCTGGTTTACTAGCTTGCTGACAGCGAGGCCTCTCAAAGAAGAGTGTAGTGAGTTGTTTAGTTGATGCTTTGTCTATACTTCGGCTGGCTGGAACAGAAGGCGCGGGTATTTTGGAACTCCCCATGGAATATTCGTATCACATTATTTGCCATGCACAGGCAGCCCCTGTCTGTTCGGCGATCAATTCGTTCTCTTCATTGCGAGTTCCCAAGGACCAACTAATCCCTAACCCAATGTCTCACTACCCCCACCATCTACGGTCCGTTGCCGTTCACATGTCTTGCCAGAGACACCATCTTTGATACGCAGTACCCAATTGGTTTAGAAGCAACCAATTGGGCCAAATGGGGGAATTGTGTCTCAGATTCGTTACTCGTTTTCAATGTCTGTCGTACGAACTCCCACTCCATCTGCTAATATGATAGATATCAGCTTTTCTGACAAAACAACAGATGTTGTAAATCTATTCTTGGTTGACTCTGGTCTGGGCTTGAAACCGATGAAGAATAACGTCAGTTGTCTCCAATGGAAGACACAAGAGTCATGCCCAGGCAGGCATCAGAAACAACCCCAGAAAAGCATTACTGCATGCAGGTGAGGGACGTCAGTGAATGGCTGGTCAAGGTTCATGTAAACGCCAATGTTGACAGACCAAGACAGAAAAAGGAAGATAGATCATGAGCACAGACGAAAGACGGGCCCCTCCCTCTTGGTCAGGATTATTCACGGCGTTATCTGCCTAAATTACTTGCTACAATATGATAGCAGATGGGTGTCGTCTCTGCAGCATCTGGTGGTCAAGTGCTATTATCAGACCTGTGAGCATCGTCACCATCATGGCCAAACGCCCACCATTACTACCTTTCACGGCTTGTCACGATCGTCATGGAGGGTTCAATGACCTCACGCTCTTGTCAAACAATGATTACAAGCCTTCAGCCTCGCCTGTGAACCCATCAGACAACCCTGTCGTCTGCGGGGAGATGGGGTCGGTACCCTGTCCGTTCGGCGACGGCACCCAATAGTCGGGCCCCGGAGAGAGGCGCCACCGCATGCCCCACCAGCTGCGCCTCCCGCCCGTGGCTTGCCCCGTTGTTCGTCCCGGAGTCGCCGGCGGAGAAACTTGACTTACAACTTATTGCCCGGCCGTATCAAGACAATATCTTATCCTCATCTGTACTGTTGCAGTAGTTGCTTTACATCCAAAAAAGCCATACTTGTTGCGATCAGACGTAAGGCTTTTCGGCGACTGGATCCACTCACGTGCATTCTGTTCTTTTTCTGGAACTCGTCTATACCAGAGCAGAGCAACAGTCTGCCTTGGGAGTCATGAATAGAACCATGTCGAGTAACACATCGAGCCGTTTGAGGAATGCTGTAACGGGTGTGAGACTCAATCTTCTGCCGGACCCGTTGTTCATCTCGCGATAAGCAGACTCGGCGTCGCTTGTTTGCCAATCACAACCATACCCGCCATTTCTGACAAACATGTCTCCCCGAAGGATGGTCCACGGACGTGGCTTTCCGCACCATCGTCTGGACTCTTTGACGCCGCGGCTGTTTATCGCTTGCCGTTACAACTTCCACCCTGCCTCGTTTGCCTCCCAGCGAAACATAACACCGCTTACAGTTAGCACACAACAGTCACCACAACCCCCTGAGCCAGGATTGCCGCCGAGCCTCGCGTCTCTTCCTTCGACTTTACCGCTGCCGCGATCCTATTCGTGATCCTCGACGTGGTCCGTGATCTATCCGACATCATAGGGCGTAAGGCTGATCTGCAACCACGGCGATTTTTTCTCGAAACTGTGTCATCCTTCGAGCACCTAGGCTTCAGCTCTTTGACGATCAAATAAGCATCTGACGCCTTACATGCTTGCGGCTCTTGAGAAATCGCCAATGGTTTCCACTATCGAATGGAGGCCTCAATCAACGGTCAGGGAACACGGGGGAGTATGGTCTCGAATATTCCATTATGTGTAAAGCTGTCTGGATGCCTATACGGCTCGCTGGTGTTAGCCATACTCTGGGTGGCCTGCCCCGTCTTATTGGCCCCCTACTTCTATACCCCGCCGATCTGATCCGTACAACGACATCTATCGAGTTGAGTTGAAACAGTCGTTAAATCTTGTGATATACACCCCATCCCGTAAAGCTGCAGCCCCGATTTCAAGCCCCTTTGACTCAACCGACATTGTCTCATCATACCACAAATTTGCCTCCTGCAGATCCGCTGTAAGGCAACCACAGGACTTTCGTCCTGAGTCATCATGTATGCCTGGCAGTGGCTTTTGAAATGAATAGTTGGAATGCCTCCTCGTACCACCAAATCCTCCTCCCTCCTTCTGCATCCCTGATCTCCCCCTTGCCGTTGTTGTTGTCGTCGTGCAATCCACACAGTTCTGCCCCAACGAAGGCTAAGTCATGTCGTCGCAAGCAACGCCTCAGCGTAGTACATCAGTTACCCAATGGCGCACAATGGTCCAAACAAAATGCTCAACGAAACCTGAACTCCAATCGTTATAAAAAAGCTTCCCCTGAAATAGAAACTATGTTCGTCGACTCATAGCTGCCGTTGCACCAGCAGCGGCCAGGTCCTGCTTTGCACTCACGCTTCTACCAGCAGCTCGAGGTAAACCGCTCGTTCCCTGAGTGAACCCAGCCACACCAGCACTCTGCCGTTTGTTGGGCATCGAACTGACAGGCCCTGTCGTCCCTGACGCTCGCCGAATACCGCCTGAGACTGGTTTATGAGGGCTGACTCCAGTTCGTAGGGACGCTGCGGGTTTGACGCCGGTACCTGGGGGATCTGGAAGAGGTCGTGGAACGGAAATTGTGTTGTGTCGCTTCATAGGCGACGATTCGCGAGTCGGCGGCATACGAGGAATGGGCACCTTACGCCCAGTGATGAACTCGTGCCTGATCGCGTCCTCGGGTTTGAGACGTCGTTCGGGATCCCAGCGCAGACAGCGTGCCAAAAAGTCCAAGAATACCTCATCGTCGCATTTGAGTACTTGTTGCAAGGTCTTGGAAGAAGGCCGACGTCTGCGGCCCTTAGAAGACACTGTAAGGCGAGGCTTGCCCATTGAATCAAAGAAGAGCTTCTTCCGGGTACTCTTCTCGATCAAATGCTTCTCAGGGGGTCCAAACACCTCCATAATGCATGCAAGCTGCTCCTGTTCGTTTTCTCCGGGGAAGATAGGAACTCCAGTATATAGTTCTGCCAAAATGCAGCCAACACTCCACATATCGATGGGCATGCCATAAGTCATACCGAGAATGACCTCAGGAGATCGGTAGAATCGTGACTGAATGTAAGTGTACACCTTTTCATTCTCAAAACAGCTGGAGCCAAAGTCGATGACCTTGATTTCTGAGTGAAGAGGATGGCGCAAAAGGATGTTTTCTGGTTTTAAATCGCAATGAATGACCTTATGCTGTTTTAAGAGGTTGAGCGAGCTAAGGATCTGCTTAGTGAAGCGTCGAATGATCTTGATCGAGAAACCTCTGAAGGCGTGGGCCTTAATGAGCTCGTAAAGGTTCATGTCTAACAATTCGGTGGATATACAGAGATGTCCACGGAAATAGAAACTTTGTGTGAAGTTCACCATACTGTGCTTGTTTTTGGGGTCCTATTGCTAGTCAATACTAAGAAAACAGTTGGTCACAAAATCAACTTACCCATTCGCGAAGCTTCTGCAAGATGTTGACCTCAACAAGAGCTTGCTGGTGAAACCTCTTCTTATTCCTGATGATCTTGATGGCAACAAGGCCGCCAGTCTTGTGATCAATGCATCGGACGACTTGCCCGAAACTTCCCTTTCCAAGGACGTCAATGATTTCGTAACGGTATGCAAGGTGATCTCCGGGCACAATGGTATAGTCACCACGCTCATCATCGTACCCAAAGTTAGGTGCATCCGACTGAAGGTCTCCTACAACTTTGTGTGCATTCTGCGTTCCGCAGAAAAATACATCGGTGTAGTCCACGATCTCACCTCGCTCATAGATATTGAGCATGGCAATGCGGATAGCTTCGTGGGCGCCGACTCGCTCTTTTGGGGTCGCTCGCTTTCGAAGTGCATCCAGCGTTCGAGCAGCGACGTCTGTCTCCTTGCGCCGAGAACCGAGTTTGGCCATTTCCTCCTCAGCAACTACGTCGTCCTTGTCGAGATCGGCGGAATAAGAGTCAGGACCCTTTGCAATGGCTGAAGAATTGCGAGGACGGAGGATCTTTTGCATAACAGAAGTGTTTCGACCAACAGGCATGGTAGAAGGATCAGGGGCAGACTTCTTCGTGGTCCAGGATTCACTCTTGGTTTTGTCGTGTGAAATGAACCCATTCAGACTATTACCCGAACTCTTACGCCTCCTTGACTCGAGATATCCACCAGGCGGTTGCTTGACGGTTGGAGATGGGCTGGCGTGCTTGACGTTGGATAAGTTATTAAGGGTGGCAGATATTGGAATCCTGGGAGGGGGCATGGGTTCCTCGGGTTGCTTCGCGTTGGCTTTTTCGACGACATCCGCAGGGGCGGTAATATTGCTCTTAGAATTCCCACGCTTCCATGACAGGCTAAGCTTCCGGCGAATGGAACTCATAGATGAAGGAGTTTGCGGCTCCTCTGGCGAAGGTTCCGGGGGAGGAGACTTCGGGACGATTTGTTCATCTTTGGGCGCTCGAGGACCTGCAGGCTTCGGCAAAACTTGGTCCTGGAAAATGTTCTCGTCCAGTGTCATGAAATCAGCGCCCGTTTTCGATCTTTTCAAGAACCCGTGATTTGCACCTCCCTTGGGCAGAGAGGATGACAAGAAGGGCGACATGCTTTGTTTGTGATCAAGTTCCTTGAATGCCAAAGATGATTCGGTTGAACTAGCATCGGGGGGCGTAGGAGTAAGGTGCGTATGATGAACCGAGCTGCTACTCCTCAACGATGGAAGTTCAGGGGTATCACCATGACGGCTCTTGGCGAAGAAGGAACTCTTGGAAGCTGTCATAGGAGTAGTTGGTGTCTTTGGTAATTGTCGAGCTGGCGGTGGAGTTTCATGTCTCTCTGCGCTGCTATGCAATGCTGCAATCTTGTTAGTTGTTGGGGTACTCAAAGGCCCCAGATTGATTGGCGGCAGCCTCAAGGGCTGCAGGTGTCTCTTGTTCGGAGGAGTTGCCTTGTTATCAGCTTCAGGGGCCACAGTCGGCGCGTAGCTCTTTCGGGCGCTTGGTTTACGCTGTAGCTTTGTAGGTTCAGGAAACACAGGCATTGAGATGACTCCAGTTGAATTGGAGTTCATGCCCATAACATCCATATTGCTGAGCGCAGTCTTCTTCTTTTCCATGAAATATGTGTCAGCAGGCGAGTCTTTTGGTGACTCGTATGCTTTTGGTATAGCAGGAACAGGAGGAACATCTTCGTCGTCATCGGCCTGCAGGGAATTGTGAACGGTCGTATGTTTTGGCGCAGGCAATCGAGATGTAGATGAAGATGTTGACATTCGATGAAGCGAGCCGGTCGACGTCCTTGCCGAATTCAAGCTGAACCCAGAGTTGGCTGACAAGCCAGAGTTGTAGGACTTGCGATTGATATCTGGAGTAGTTCTTGAGGATGAAGGCGTGCCAGAAGCTCTCCTTGGAATCATGGAGGGTGATTTCGAGTCAGCCCTCTCTACCTGGTTATTCATGGAGACTGGTGGCGGAGGTGGTGGGTTGGAGACATGGTTAAGGCTCAGCGATTGCGGCATTACAGAGAGACGCTTCATTCGCCGTGTATCAGTAGGACTAATTGTCCTCGCGCCGAGGCCGCTCGCATGAGTTGAATGATGAGTACCAGGCATCATCGAGACTCGCTTGTTAGCAGAGGATGGTGTACTCAATCGACCTCCAACACGGGGCGACCGTGGGGCAAGAGTCGAGTGTCGGTTCTGCTCTGGGGTAAGGGTGTTACCGAAGCCCAAGTTTCCTTGACTAGGTCGCGGTGGCGGCTGTACTGATTTGGCCTTGGCGGCCCGTGAATTGGGGAAATTTCTTGTTGTATTGTCGAGCCATGACGAGTTACCATCCATCGAGGTTCTAGTCGAGCTTGTAGGTGTTCCTTCAGACATAAGGCTAGGGCGCCGTTTCTGGGCAGCTCGAGCTCCAAAATCTCCATCACCAATGATTCCAGGGCCAATCGATTTTCGAGGTGGTTTAGGTACGGCAGTGCTGGATACGGGAGGGTACTGGCTTTGTCGGCGAGAACGTGCAGAACCGGGAACATTTGCATGTTCAGTCAGGCCCGAGATATTGGAGTTATTACCAGGCTGTCTGTTCGAATTGCTAGGTCGGCGCAGGAGCGAGCCTGATCGGGCGGGTCGAGTATTGGTTTGGGGCGTAGTGCGAGTGGCAGCACCATTCGAAGACGGAACTGCTTGAGGTCTGGAAGACATACTGCTGTCATCTGTTCCGTGTGTATCAAGAATGCCACCTTCGCCGTTGGGAGACGGAAATTGGGTGAGTTTGAAGTCTGTCGAAGCGGATTCGATGCTGCTCTGTAGATCGTCAAAGCTCACAGAAGGTAAGAAATCGAAAGACGCAGTCGAATCGTTTAATTGACTTGGTTCCCCATCCCGCCTAAAAGAAAAAAGAGAATGATTATTGGAAGCAGTCGCGCTGAGCATTGGATCGTCGGAGGCAAAGCCAGGATTCGTCGTGGGGAGAGGTGGTCGAGGCTGAGCGCTGGAGGTTTTGCCCCTGTCACAAAGGGATCAAGGTCAGCTTGGCCATGTGCGAGGAAATGCAAGGCGACGAAGATGATGATGATGATGACAACGTTGGTATACCATAACAAGCATAGACCATCAAGTCAAGTCAAACGAAAGAAGCAAACAAGAAAGAGATGAAAAGGCTCACAATCGCGTTGGAGAAAAGTTGGCTGGTCGAGGCCCAGCAGGTGCCTTGTGCTCGCGGCTCATAGGGTCCGGTCGAGGGGCGTGGCTGGCAATGCGACGACGGAGGTGGATTTCACGGGGTCAGTCGCTAGCACAGACTCAGTCCGGTCAGGGAGCTGAGCGCATTCGAACGGCTACCTCATTCCGGAACCGACAAGAGCGTTATAGCGAGAGGAGACAAACAATGAACGGTTGGCGGCAGGCGAATGAAACCCGACGTGGTTGATTGCGGTGGGCGTCCCGAGAAGGGGATGGTTATGGTATGGTATGGTACAGTAAGATGGAAGATGGATAAAAAGATGGAGTCGTTAAGGTTGTTTTTTCAAAGAGGGACGGGATGGATGGCTTTCCTTTACCTTGCCTTCCCTGGATTGGACATTCTAGGCTTGGACACTCACTGCACAGGCAGTTCCGGAAGGGGGCATGGGGGACACCTGCTAGGGGGGGCCACGGGGGAGCAGCCTTAGCGGGCAGTATACTACCTAGCGTGGCAAGGAAGGCGCCTGAGAGGCTGAAATGGCGGAAAGAACCTCGTGAAAGTACATCACAATAGGTACAGGACAATGAATAGCGGGTCTCGTTACGCCAAAAGGGCCGCATGATTGGATATGAAGATGGGAGATTGGTCCCTGATTTAGGTGCAAGCAGATGTGGATGTCCCATACCGACTGCAGAGGTGTCTTTTTTTTACCGCCATTCTGGCGGTATCTAGCCCGGCTCTTTGGTGGATGGCTGGTACCTGCGTGAAGCTGGGTCTACTGCCTATATCCAATGTACCTTCCCCAAGCAATGCAACCTAACCCGAGGTACCTTAATATCGTCCCCTTACCTTACTTTATTAGTCTCCCTCGAACCCACGATGCAGTTATGAAGGGGATGTCAATCATCATCATCTTTAGAGTGATGAGACATTCTTTTGAATGCCAACCTCAATCCGGATACAGGCATTCTGCTCCTAGTCCTTCGTTCCATTGTCATCTCATTCCGACCTATGCTGCCCTACCTAGCGAGATGCTAGCTTTCTATAGCATGCCCAACCCGACAGCGAGCGGCGACGGCGGTGATTTTGGGTAGGGGTTTTGCACGGTGGATACTACAGCGGTAAAGTATTGCGATGCTACCAGCAATACATAGGACGGAGCCGGTCCTGCACGCGTGAACCGGTTGACGCATCAACGGGCACTGGCGCGATGCATTACGATACTAACGAATTACCTAGGTCGGCATCCAATGTTTGTATTGGGCTGTAATCGGATGTTGACATTGGACTATGTAAGGTAAGGTAACTAGGGTCTCGAAACGACAGGTTGCCCGTTTCGATACGACGTCTGTACAGTGCTACGCTGTTTCGCAACCAGGTTTAGACTTCTCCTTTTGATGGATGTCTTCTTCAAGCCTCCCGCTCAGACCAGGCATATCGACTGAATACCAGGGTCGAGTCGTGTCTCAGAATTTCAAGGACCCATTGCCATGCCCTGGCAGGACCTTTCTCGGGCATTGCCAGCCGTTGATACCATACGGATGCAGCGCTTTCTGATATTTACCAAGGCATTTCTCCCGGCCTAATAAACCTGATGTGTTGAGCTTGTTGTTGTCAGTACTTAATGCGTTGTTGTCCCGGCAAATGTCAGGGATCTTATGATACTACGTTTGGAGTCGTGTTATTATTGTTTTTTGCCGTATGCAGAATCCTGAATGCCCCGCAGCTGAGGAGCTGCCCGCAGCATCTCATTGATGCAAGAGGCAAAATGGCCCATCTCGCATCTGGGATCTGTGATTTGTTGTCGCCGAGGTAATCACTCCTTCGGCGATACCTCGTGAACTGCATTGCTTATATATGGGTGCGTGCTTGTCGTTTGCAATACAACGGAAACACCCAACCCAGGAGATTCGAAAGGGGTGACATAATCTAACTGTTGTGCAGGCCTTCATCTTGAACTCTGTATCAAGATGGAATACCTACACTAGCAATAACACCGAAATCACGAGGGTCATGCTCTAAACCAGGTTGGTGTGGGGTATTAACACGAGTAGACGAACATGGATGGACTGCTACAAACTACCTTATGGTTGTTTACCTAGCTTACCTTATGGTAGTAGTATTTTAAAGTCTCAATCTTTCCTTCAAAACTCACCTGAAAGTTGCATAGGTCAAAGCAAAACCTCATGACCATATCACCAAATAAGGCAATATTTCTGCACGGTCTTTTCCCTAAAGAGCAGCACACAAGTTGAAGGCGCCACGGCCCGCTTGACGCTACTGTAAACTCTACTAATATCATGGAGGGCGACCAGCAAATGATGTTTTCCTCTTTTATCATGGTGTTCTGCTACAGAAACTACGTACCTCAGTCTACCTAGAAGTCTTTGTCACGAGCACTACCGGGTAGGTAGCGCGTTTCCAACCGTCGGGCCTACCTACTTAGGTGATGTCACTCAGTGTCACATGCACAGCTGCCATCGTGCCAGTGACACCTCCACGCGGGAGTCAGAAACCCCAGTTTCCTTTGAAACCTCCACCATTCGACGTTGCACTATGTCTTGAGAGCTCCCCTTCCTCATGGACGACTTCACAGCAGAGATCATTGCCTCCGGGCGTGCCTTTGACTCTCCCGAACGCTCGAGCCGGAGCCGTAACGATGACGATGACCATGATGATGACAAGACTCCCGTACCCGAGGCCGAGCCAAACTCTCCTCCCCCCGTGCTGCCTCCGCGCCCGGTAACGCCTCCGCAAAAGACCGGACTACGTGGAGGGCTTGCAGCTATCCGTCAAAAGGCCAGCTTGCAGGATCGTTTAGTCGAAAAGTCCGTAGAGTTCCCAAAGTTTCAGCCACTGCGATATACTAATTACTGACTGGCGATTTGCCTATATAGACTTCTTCAACAAGTTATACCTACCGACAGCGATGAGCAGAACGACGTCCACTTTGTGGGCGATGAGCAGACAGCTACTCATGCCGAAAGACCGAACTTCAATATCACTACCATGTCCTACAACTTCCGCCGCTTCAATGCCCGAATAGGTGTTGTCTTTAAGTTCCAGGCTCGCCTCGAACGTATTCTCTCCTGGCAGCGCGCATCGCATACTCTCTCCCTCCTCGCCGTCTACAGCTTTGTCTGCTTAGATCCTTATCTTCTATTCGTGCTGCCCATTGCTATTCTCCTACTGGGCGTATTCATCCCTGCGTTCCTAGCACGACATCCAGCGCCTCCGAAGGGCACGCTATCGAGTGAACAAAATGTTGGATACTCTCCACAAGGACCACCATTGGCACCTGCGGCAACGGTGAAGCCGGTCAAGGAGCTCAGCAAGGATTTCTTTCGAAACATGCGTGACCTACAGAACTGCATGGATGACTTTAGTCGGGGACATGACCAGGTTGTCGCTCTGCTCGTGCCAGTGACAAATTTCAGCGACGAGGCTCTCAGTTCTGCCCTTTTTCTGTTCCTTTCTGCAGGTGGCATATTCATGACAATTTCAGCTCAGCTTTTACCATGGCGGTTCATATTTCTCATTGGCGGCTGGGCAATCGTCGGTATGGGTCATCCGTACGTTGCGCGCCTCCTCGCTGCTGCTCATCGTGAGCGTCTACAGCCGCAAGAAGCGAAAGCCCGGTCATGGTTGGACAACTGGATTAGCCAGGACGTCATTCTCGACTCAAGCCCCGAAACGCGTGAGGTCGAGATCTTTGAGTTACAGCGCAAAACTTCTGGTGGCGGCGAGTGGGAGCCCTGGCTCTTCTGCCCGTCTCCCTATGATCCGCTCTCGCAGCCTCGCATCGCTGGCGAGCGACCTCGTGGATCACGCTTCTTTGAGGATGTCATGCCCCCCGAGGCCTGGGAATGGAGCGAGAAGAAGTGGGCTCTTGACCTCTGGAGCCGTGAGTGGGTTGAGGAGCGCATCATTACAGGCGTCGAGGTTGAAACAGAAGGTGAACGCTGGGTCTACGATATTTACGATGACCGGGATGAGCGCACCGGCGTTGTAGAACCCCCTACTAACGAGAAGGGCAAGCAAAAGGCGACGGTGAAGCCAAGTTGGGAAGAGAATGAGGACGGCAGTGGGAGGAGAGGAGACTGGAGACGGCGACGATGGGTCAGGCTGGTGAAGCGCAAGGCTGCTCCGATACAGCCAAACTAATATGTTTTCACTTGTAACAGTAAGGTTTATCTTGAATTATTCACGCATGGCGTTGTTGGTAGGCGGGCAGGGGGATAACATGAACTGGAGCTCTGGATGAGCATGACTTGGTATGAATCAAAAGATGACAAAACAATTCATTTCTTAATGTATGTGTATTCAATTGGAGTGTAAAACCTATTGAATTATTGTATGCCAGTAGAATCCAACGCTGACAGTAACAAAATCTCCCTCCAGAACCCGATTGGTATCACGCTGGCCAGACCTCTCATGTATCCGTGAGATTGGGGGTCGTCAGATGTCCTTCCTGACTCCTGCCAGAACATTCTATATGCGCTCCGCTCATAATACATTAAACCCGACAACACTAACGAGAGAGGGGAAAAGGAAACGCATAAATCAAAGACCGTGCATTTCCATGGATGTTAGGGAATGACCATCTTGTCGAGAATCTTCTGAATGCCCTTGGTAAAACCTCGACCTTGGTCAATCTCCTCGGCCATCTTGCGAGCCCGCTCGATGAGGACGCTGAGGACATTGCGGGTGTACTCAAAGCTGCCAGTGGACTCCATGTAGGCAACTGCATAACGCTTCACTTGGATGTCCGAGGTCTTTTGCTTGAGAATGTTGACGAGCTGGAGGTTTGTGGGGTTGGATCGAATGCTGTGAATGACGGGGAACGAGAACTTTCCCTCTGTCAGATCCTCACACATTCCCTTATTGTGGCTGTACTCCTTGGACGACAAGTTCATGTAGTCATCGCGAATTTGGAAGATGAGACCAATCAGGTTGACGAGGGGCACACAGTCCGTAGGACCGTTAGCCTCGGCCGCCATAAGCTTGATACCAAGGCGGAATAGGCCGCCGGTTTTGTTGCCCACCATCTCGAGGTAATCCTCCTCCGTAGGGCAAGTGAGCGTGTCTCGCCAGAATAGGTCCATGCCCTGACCCCGGTGGAGGTTGACGAGCTCGTCGGAAAAGATGGTGATCAGCTCCGGGTTGTTGAGCTTGTGCAATTCTTGTAGGGCGACAAAGTAGATGTAGTTTGCCGAGTTGATAGTTTGGGCAACACCAAAGATGTTGTGCGCGACGGGGAAGCCGCGGCGCAGCTCAGAGGAATCTTGTACATCATCGATAAGGAGCGAAGACTCGTGAAGCATACCGACGACGCGGGTGATGACCTCGAGACTCTCTGAGGGTACCTCAAGCCAGGCGTTGAAGGCGCCGATCAGCTGGGCGCGAAAGTCTTTGCCAGGATGGCTAATGACATAGTCGTAAGGCCCGCGGACGACGTTTTCCTTCTCGTCAGTCCAAGAGCGCTTGGCTGTAAAGTCGAGGTCCTCGTGGGCGTAGCGATTGGGGTCGGGAGGTGGGTTGGGGGACTGCATGATGCCGTACCCAGTATTTGGGACAGTCGACTTTGGAGAGACTTGCTTCTGGCTCAGCCAGTCGGCTTCGGGGACGGGGCGCAGTACGGATTTTGTAGGCGTCGCGTTGAGAGAGGTTGGCACGCCGGTGCTCGATGTGCGAGGGGGAATTGCGTTGGGAGACATAAGTGGGTTGGAGACGGAGGACATCTTCTCCATGGCCTTGGGCGACAGCGACAGCATGTGTAAAGCCGACGGGGGCAGAGCCTCGAGGTTGAAAGAGAAGTTGGGGTCGGTCGTGGGGATCATGCGTGTTGTGTTTGGGGTATAGAATGCGATACGACGAAAGGGAGGCTGAGTCGAGGAGGAGGGGCTGTTCGAATCGGGTCGAGTATAATCGATGACGCTGATGAAGATATTTGGAGCTATTATCTATGGGGTTCTTGTACAAAATACGGATGCCTGTCGGAGCTGTGTAGGTAGTAGGTAGGTGCAGTGCTGACAACGTCCTACTTTAAACAATTCGATCCTCAAAGAATGGGAGGGAGGCGCAATAATAAACAAATGTCTTGTACGTGGTATCGTGTCTCGTCTCGTCTGGTCGTGGCGTAGCGTAGCGAATCGTATCGTCGGATAGCTCGGGTGAATCTATATCTATAATAGTCGACGTCATTGAGTGTCCGCACGATGTTGTTGAACCCTGCCTGATGCGACGATAGAAGAGTCATAGAGTTCAGCCTGGGCGCTCGTGATGTGGATATATACTCAAAGTCTGGAGTACCTAGAATATACATCCAGTGCGTATGCGCTGGCAGGCAGGGGAAGGGAATGGAGTCCTGCAGCTCTCCAGTTTGAGGTGTCTGGACTCTGGAAGGCTGAAGCTACCCGACTACTGTCAGGCAACCTCAAAATGGAGGGGTACGTGTTCGTCCTACGCAAGACATAGAGTCCTTGGCCTGGGCGCAGCATGTGCTTCAGGTACCCTTCACAGGGCAGTCTGTGAACCCTTTTCGGGGCCCGGACTCCATTGTCACAAGCTAATGTAGAAGGGAGCTCAGGACTCTGAGCTTTAATGCGAGGAGGGGCTAGTGGAAGAACGGGCCTGACAGGGGGGGAAGCTAGATCGAGGTAGGATTGTGGGGGAGCGAGCATCCATTGACACCCAGAAGCAGTCAGGTCATTCAGTCCTACAGCTGCAGCTGAGAGTCACGTTGACGTAGAAAGGTAGTATTGGCATACCTTTGCTTTGAATGTTGAGGTTCGTGTTTATCCGGGGTATTTCGGTTGTACAGAGACGATGATTGAAGAGGGGAGAATAATGTTATTAAAGGGAGGAAGATGATTAGATTATCTAGAGTAGCAAGCTTGGTCAGTAAATGCTGATAGACTTCAGAGTTATGAGTTGTCATGCAGCTCGAATAGACATAAGCAGCCAGATGTGACCAAAGCGCCGAGAGATAGACAAGAGCTCGTTAACAGCTTACCTTATTAGTAGCTCAATAACGTATTCTCAAAGGTATTAGCAGTAGCAAACAATATTGTAGTGCATAGGTGGGAAAATTAGACAAAGACAGCCGCATTCTTTGATGCGTCAAGCTCTCCCTTTATCTAATCTCAAAGCTCATCTCACAGCTGAAAGGGTGTTGGAAGCGTTGGGACAAAAACACACCACCTCAGCCCATTGTAAGATCAGGGCTTGCGAGGCCCATGTTACGCAAGCTGAGTGATAAGGCGAAGACGAACACGTTGAGGCCATCCCCTGGTTTCAAGCTGTCACGGGCCTTGTTTCCACCGCCTCTGCCTGTGAGATCTCGTCAGATAAGTTACAGATTTCACATGCAAATTCAAGGTGCGGCACGCTTAAAAACAAGCTGATTAACGGGGTCAGATCATGTCGTTCGAGGACCCTGGTTTCATTTGCCCCCCTGTAATTGTCCGAATCTAGTTATCGTGGAGCATCCTGCTGCAGCTACCCGGGACGTAGCACAATCTTTATCTGTTATATCTTGATCGTGTTCCATGTTTGTTCTATGCTTTGGTGTTCTCTGTATAATTCGTTTCATTCATGTCACAACTCGGACTTTAGGTTTTATCAACGACTCTGTAGATTACAGGTCTGCTACCATTCTCTTACCCAGACCAACGAGGGTTTCTCCAGTATTTCCGCAGAAAGGTTGGTCGGCTTTCCGGTCGCGACACATCACCTATGTCACCTGGCTGAGAGAAGGATACTTAACTGACCTATGATGAGAGTTATCAAGGTTCTCAAAGTTCCCTCAAAACCTTCATCCGGGCACTTCGGTCGCTTCCAGCAAGATCGCATGAAGCTATCGACTCTTCTAACGTTGGAAACGGTAACAAGGTTGAATCGGCCGAAACATTTGTAACACGGCAACAAAAGCCGAAAACGCGAGTCGCGAGCCCCCCTAGAGTCCGACGTTAGGCGATAACTAATGCGATGTAATTGTGCTTGACCTATGGTGTAATAAGAATATCCAAGTTATGACGACAAATGTGGAGCGAAAGTGGTGATTCCAGCCGAAGATCAAGTATGGGGAACGGACTTAGACTTGGTTGCTCAATTATTTCCGAATTTCGCGCCGCTAATGAAGGCGCAACAGTGTCATCGATTTACGTAGGATGCAAAGTGATTTCTCATCACATTTCCTAGGAGTTATTTAATAAAGTAGGTGTGCTTGGTTGAATATAAAATTGAGTCTTGGCCTTTTCACTTTCCCGCCGAATTGGAAGCTCTCCTAGGTAGTCGGCTTACAAGAGACTGTCATCAAGCGCAGCCATGGCGCCTATCCATCGAATCTTCTCCCGGGCCAACAATAAGCCCTACCGAACTCACGAACTCGAGGATGAAAACCCTCCGTACCTGAATGCTGACGGTTATGTCGATTTCGCACCCGGTGACGTACGAAACCCTCAGAATTGGTCGACGGCTCGACGATCAACCGTTACCTTCTCAGCCGTTTTACTCGTCCTCAATGCCACTTTTGCGTCGAGTTCACCAAGCGGTTGTTTCCCGTCAATATCAGAGCACTTTCAAGTATCCGAATTAGTTGCAGGCTTGACTATTACTCTATTCCTCCTGGGATACTGTGCTGGGCCGCTTATCTTCGCACCACTGAGTGAACTATACGGGCGACGATGGATCTTCTACATTACCTTTACGCTCTACCTCATCTTCAACTTTCTATGCGCGTGGGCAAATAACTTCGGTGCTCTTCTCGCGGGTCGTTTCCTTACTGGTACTTTTGTCTCTGCGCCTCTTAGCAATGCGCCCGGCGTGCTCGCTGATCTCTGGACACCTCTGGAGCGTGGCAATGCCATGGCTGGGTTTTCTGCAATGGTTTGGATTGGACCGGCTCTGGGTCCTGTCATCGCAGGATTTCTCGAGCTTAAGAAAAATTGGCAATGGAGCTTCTATGTCCTACTTTGGCTTGGTGGTGCAACGGCCATCGTTATGTTGACCATTCCCGAAACTCATGCCCCGACACTTCTTCTTAAGAAGGCCCGAAGGATTCGAAAGGCAAAGATCCCTGGCTATGAAAACGTCAAGGCCCGGGCTGAAGAAGGTGACCGGTCGTTGAAAGCTGTGTACAAGATTGCACTGACACGCCCGTGGATCATCCTTTTCGATACGATATCCTTGCTATGTGCCATCTATATGTCAGTCGTATATACTCTGCTGTACATGCTGTTCAGTATCTATCCAATTGTATTCCAACAGAAGCGCGGATGGAACGCTGGAGTCGGCGAGCTACCTTTAATAGGTACTATTATAGGTAAGTGCTTTTTTGAATTTATACTAATTTATACTGATTTACTATAGGCGCATTAATTGGCGGCGTTATCGTCTTAATAGATACTCGCATCCGAAAGAAGAAGATTGAGCAAGGAGGCAAGCAGATGGAAGCCGAAGATCGCTTGCCATTAGCCATGATTGGCGGTGTTGGGTTTGCCGTGACCATGTTCTGGTTTGCATGGTCGGCAGAGTACAAGTAAGTAACCATTGACAGCCTCGAAGTGGTTCATGAGGGCATTCAGATCCCTTGGGCGATGCTCTCGAGCGCCCTGTTCGACCTATGCATCATCTGTTCAAATATACTAACCTTTTGTTTCACTCTAGCTCCGTTCACTGGTTCGTACCAACTCTGGCTGGTACCTTTCTGGCAACTTCCCTGATGCTCATCTTCGTTGCTTACTTGACATATTTGGTGGATGTATATCTCATGTACGCAGCCTCTGCCATCGCGGCCAACACCATTGTTCGATCAGCATGCGGTGCCGCTGCGCCCCTCTTTACCAACCAAATGTTTACCGCCCTTGGTGTTGGTGGAGGTGGTAGTCTCATTGGCGGAGTCGCTGCTGTTCTGGCTGTTATTCCGTTCCTATTCTACAAGTACGGCAAGCAGATCCGGATCAGGAGCAAGTTTGCACCTACACAAGAAAAGAATGAGGCCAGAGAAAAGGATGAGGAACAGGGTGTTGGAAATGGGGCGAGTAGAGTCATGTCTCACTCGCATAGCTCGAGCAGTTTGGATAGTTCAGACAGCACGGTTGCTCCTCAATAGGGAATGAAACTGTTACTAATTGGACTATATGACGAATTCCATTACTTTTGACTTAGAGAGATCTACATTATTTATACCGCGCAGCAAAAGTAGTTCCGTTATACAATTATAGAACGATCATCATGTCTGCTATGCAGTAGTGAATCATCCCTTGGTCTTAGCATTAGAAAATGCAGCCCAAAGACGTCCATGATATATCAAATCTTCCTTCATTGGAGCAACGACAACATGACAATAATGTCTTGCTTAGTTCTCAAATAATGGGGTTAACCGGTTGTAGTTTTAGGTGCTTATGTTAGCATAAGTCTTAACCTCGGGAATTCTCCATGTTGATCATTGGACTCTCTTCTTTCATCACCACCTATATCTAATCACCAACAACTATTCGAAATTCCACAATGGGACGAACAGCTGTCGCCTTTGACCTCTACGGCACTCTCTTGTCTACAGGATCAATCGCAGGGGAGCTGGCAAAGTTGTACGGGGAGGATAAAGCCCAATCTATTGCCTCTCTCGCAAGACGATATCAGCTTGAGTATACGTGGCGCGTCAACAGCATGGGTGAGTCAAGACAGACTCTAACGTACGATATTGGTTATTAAGAACAAACCTAGGCACATACCGTTCGTTTAGCGACCTCACAAGATGGTCATTCCGTCAAGCTACTAAAGAAGTCGGCGTTGAGCTCACTTCCGAGCAGGAGCAACGTGTCATGGATGCATATAATGGGCTCGACACGTTCCCGGATGTTGATAAGGCACTCAAGCTTTTGGCAGAAAGTCCATCCATTGACCCGTACATCTTCTCCAACGGAACTTCTGACATGCTCACCTCGTCGCTCAAGACGTCACCATCTTTGTCACAGGCGAGCAATGTGTTTCCTCAGGAGAAGCTCGTGAGCATCGACTCAATCAAAGTCTTCAAGCCAGACCCTCGCACGTACAAATTCATGGCCAAGACAGCGGGACAAGAGTCGCAGCTCGACAAGGTCTGGCTAGTGAGCTCGAACCCATTCGATGTGGTAGGCGCTACGGCTGTTGGTCTCAAGAGTGCCTGGATTGACCGCGAAGGCAAAGGCTGGAGTGACGGATTGGCGGGTTCATTGAGTTCTGAGCCATTTGTGATAGCGGCTACTGTGGAGGAAGCTGTGCGTGAAATCTTGCGTCAGTCTGAGGGTAACGAGTAGACTCATGATGTAATGAGAGCTATAATATCGAGCCAACTTGACTCATGAAGATATGTCGAGGTTTATGTGACGTCATTCATTATATGAGAAATAAAATTAAATATGAGAAAAAAAGTCCAAAGAAGCGGGTGAGGCGAAGTTATGAGTGTGAAGAATAGTGTAGTGAAGGCTTTGAACATGCCTCAATCTTGGGACAAGGGTGTACGTGTACGGTATGGTATGGTGATCCCAAGGTACTATTGCCCTACTTTAGTATAACAAAACATGTAATCTAACGGACAGTAAGCCTAAGAAAACCAAGATTGAAGGATAGATTGGGCATTAGCTATTAACTCCTCGTTTAAACCTGAATCCTTTATGTTCGACCAATCACGCTTATCCGACAACATTGTGGTTATCGGCCGAGTACCTAACTTCGGCCGAGACCAGTTGAACCCGGCCTGTAGCAACCGGTAGGATCCAAGATGTATCAAATTGCGCTTGAGACAGTATATAATCTGATTTGAAGCTATTGATATATATAAGGACACTATCTTTCGGGGTAACTATATAAGTGCCATAGTATACACGCTTGTTTATACCACGAGATCTTGATCAACCAACATTTTATCGTCGCCTTAACATCTCAAGCTCGTATTTAAAATCTCTGCTTTACCCACATTGTGAGTTCCTCATTTCTTGAAATCAAGTTCCTTAAAGCATGGCCCAAACGTAGTTGCTACTGGGACATTCCCTTCACCAACAGCGAGAATGCCACCAGGTTTAGCGTGATTCTAGCTGCATTCCCCCCCCGCTGAACCCCGGACCCTTGTCAGCTTGTGACCCTTAGCCCTGGAATTCTTGGGTCCGTTGCCGTGCCGATAGACTCCACTCATCGGCCTCAGCTCGATTGTTTAGTGATAAAGCACGAATACCTAACCAATTTCCACTTATCTTTTCCCTTTGCTCCCCCAGACTTTGGGCTTGGTCACTCTCAGCGCTGCGATTCCCGATTTCTCTTTCTTCTTCTTCTTATCGTCCCAAATTGTAACTTATCTACTATTAAACACTCTTTTTCAGACAAAAGCAGCCCGCGATCCATCCATCCAGAGATACATCAACAATCTTCCGGCAATTCTCTCTTTTCAATCAGTTCACTGCAACCACGTTCATTTCACTTTCCCACACACACATACACAATGGAGTCTCTTCTCTCTCTAGCCTTCGATAACCTATCGTCCTACGATGGACCCAAAATTCGCAAGGGCCTTCGCCAGGTCGAAGGTTTACTCGCCCAGATCTGCCTCTCAAACGCAAACTCACGAAACGACCGCGCGCATCGTGGTCGAGACCCGGAAGATGATGGAAGTGAGATGCCATCACCACAGCAGAAAGACCTCGCCCAGCTTTCACAAGATCCTGCTTTCCGCGAGTTCTTCAAGTTGCAGGAGGGATTCGAATGGAACGTTCCGATGCGCCTGATTGGTACTCTCGACCGTCTCATGGCCAAGGGTGGTGATGGTGGAAACGACCTTTTGATCTTGAGTGCTCTTGATCTCATCCAGGGAGCTCTTTTGTTGCATCCTCCAAGCAAGTCGCTCTTCGCTCGAGAACAGAACATGAACGTACGTAACAATCACATCTTACTCTATAAGAGGAACAGACGTTGGCTAACACCTGGTACAGCTTCTTCTCGACCTCCTTGAGCCCTTCAACTGCCCGGCCATTCAATCCGCGACTCTTCTTACACTCGTCACTGCCCTCATCGACACCCCAATCAACACCCGCACCTTTGAGAGCCTTGATGGCCTTCTCACCGTCACCTCTCTCTTCAAGTCCCGATCAACAGCCCGCGAGGTTAAGCTCAAGCTTGTCGAATTCCTCTACTTCTACCTCATGCCCGAGATCCCCTCAATTCCCCGAGCCGATCAGCGTGACAGTGTTCCTGGCATGCTTCAGCGAAGCCCCAGCAAGCTTGTCGGCGCATTCAATGCCGAGTCACGTCGCAAGCGTTCCGGCTCTGATCCCGAGAGCGACATTTATCTCACCACTGAGGAGAAGCAGGGGCTGCTCAGCCAACATCTGAGCAGTGTTGAAGACCTCGTCAAGGACCTCCGAAACTGCGCACCTTTTGGCGGCGTTGTCTGCTAAACAAACGCAGCTGGAATGAGAGAGGCTCTATCATCGACACCTTGATTTTCATGTTTCCTTTCACTTTTTCTCATACTACATTGATGGCGGCGTTACTAGGACTATTAGGCGGCCGGTGCCTTTTGTGTTTTCTCTTTCCTTTGGCGTGGAGTTCTGAGTAACAGCTTCGGTACACATAATCATTTGTTTCTTTGGTCGGATATGCACCTGCGAGGATTTGGATGGCTTTCTTTGCGCGAACGAACTGGCTAGGCGTTTCTAAGTAACCAAAAAGAATAGAACGGACTGATTTCTTCATTGCATTATTGCTCTCGTCGTGGAGCATCCTCCCCCATTACACTCTGTGGTGGCGTTGGAACTATGGATAATGGTCGGTCTGGCGTTACAGGCGTCTCGTTGCCGTATAGCTCGAATCGGCCGTCTATTGTTTCGGAAAGGGGTGTCTGATAGAGACTTGGACTGGACATGGGTGATAAGAGATCACTGCCTTCCCTGGTTGTTGAATCGATTTCGACTGGTGCCGCGATATCGCCTGGCGATTGTGCATGCATTGGCACGGCACTCTCTCGGCCGGGTGAAGTGACTCGCGAACTGGCCTGCTCCGTATATGGTCCTGCTGCTGGGTCTGGCCCAAAGTAGTCTTGGGTCAAGCCTCGCCTGACATTGCTCCCCGATACTTCTGTCATGGTATCGCGGGCAGGAACGCTGCCATCCCCTTCGCCAGACGCTGAAGGTCCGGTCGCACTTCGCTCCCGTCGTCGTCTCAAGAATAGCCAAGTGAGTCCACCGACAATGATACTCGCTCCTACAACAACGCCAACGCCAATACCCGCCTTTGCGCCATCTGATAGTCCCCCGCCGCCCTCATCGTCTTCAACAATCGTGACGCCGCTTTCCGTCGGTGTAGCTTGGGCGCAAAATCCCTCTCCACTAACTTGAGTGCATTCTTGGTCGTTATCGCAACAACCCGCTCCATCGGAGCATCTATGCTGGGATGTCGTGCATCCTTCAGGTATAGGTTCCAATAAATCTGTTCTTGAGGCGGGTCTTGTAGAGGCGCAGTCACCGCCGGCGCGACACTCAGAGTTGTAACCACAGCAATTCCCTCCGAGGCTAGTGGGACAGAGATAGAGACTCGTTTTAGGGCATTTGCGATCGCAGCAGCCTTCTTGTGCGGTAGCAGTTCCGCTCGATGTGATGGTACGAGTGCAAAAGTACTCAGTCGATTTGCATGGAGAGTCGCTGGTACAGCTAGAACCTATCGGACAGCATTTTGGATCGCCTTTTCGATTAACGTAGCAGTAAGAGTTGTTGTCGCAACAGTCGTCGGGGAAGCCAATATCGAGGCCTATCATGAGTTAGTAACTGTTTGGTATGTGCTCAGTCAAGTGCGGGCTCACAGTTGTGATGATCTTTACCACAGTCTCCAGCGCGCTTTGCTAAGGGAAATGATCTATCGATAAAGAAGCGCGGTATGAGATCGCCTGGAGCGGCTTGAAAGGCTTCATACTGTCGCGTAGTTTGCGCGACAGCATGGGGAACAAAGACGAGAAAGCTGGAGAACCTCATGGTGTGAGCGGCGCATGTGAGAGCGATGGTTAATAGAGCGCTGGGTTCATTGTCGCATCTCGTCGCGTTACGTTTTCTACCAGCTTACTCGATCAATATCCACGGCACATTCAGTCTTGTAAAAGTACAAAGACTGTATTAAAAGAGCGCAAGGCGAACAATGGAAAAGGATGAGATCGAGAGCCTTGGCTCAAAAGAGGTCTATGCATGTAAGACTCGACCTCGCTTCGGCGATCAGCGACGGAGATGTGGACGGAGAGGGAGGGACAATGCCCTGTGGCCCTCCATTACCACCCTGCCGCATTCTATTGGCCCTTTTTCCATTTCTAGTCGGTCAGCCCTTTCTATTCAGGCTCATTTGTGGTTCCTATTGTTGTCCATGTTCTGTTTGCTCAAGTGGTAGTCTAATTAATAAGGTGGAAGTGGCTGTTCACAACGTGGCAGAGGGAACCGTTTTGCCGTTTTGATGGGGCTTCAGCCCAAGTGCTTACATGACATGGCCCAACTTGGAAGAAAACCCGCGATCGTCAGTCCAGACTGTGATATGCAGCGGAGAATTAAGGCAATTGCAAATTACTCAGCAGTCGAAGTTGAGAATCTCTGCGCCGTGCGGTAGATGAGGGCATATGCAGAGTGCATCAATGCATAGGCTATATCCAAATGTGGTTGGAGAACAAAGAAGCACATGCCTTTCTTGGATGGCCTAATTTGCGCCATAAGACACACATCATTTGACGATATAAGCAAAGACAGGCCACCTCTTTGTTCAAGCTTATAATGAAGCTTATGAACTGGGTTGGCAGCAAGCTTAGAAGTCTGAAAGAAGAGTGTGATCCTGGTGTTTGTATATATGGATTCTCGGTCAAGCACATCAACAGCAGTCGCTGGAATGAAGTCATTGATTTGAATTCTGAGAAGACCTGTATGGGCTGATTCTCTCACCGACAGAAGACAACAAGGTAGAGTCTTTCGACAGATAGTTGTTCTTGAGATATAATATCGATAAGCCAGCCGAAACCGGAGGAGTTAAAGGCTAGGTTATCCTTAGACTCTCGGTGTTAATGCAAGTTGCTGATATTTAATGTCAATTCCTCCGCCTAACCACTATTCTTCCCCACATCCAGAGTCCGCATATACTATCACTCCGCAACTATTCATGGAGGAATTCGGTTAGTTATCAGATACCGATATCGATATCTATGTTTCAACATAGTATTAGCTAAACTCGACCGACCCTACTTCCCCGCCGATAACATTATCTCCTTGCTATCTCCTCCATGGGAACCCCGGATTCTCCTTTACCAAATGATTGGGTTGTGGACTCATCCATCATTGGTTGTAAGCGAGGTCATTGTTCTGGCTATCTTGAATCAAATGAACACTGATAGCTTAGAATATTTACCCCGGCTACCCGATTGCGCCCCCCGGAGGATAGCCATGAAATTCCCTCTGTGAGGATCGAAGGAAAAACTCGCTTAAACCCTAAGAAGAAGAGCCTAGCATGGGGATCAAGAGATGGGAATGATCCAGCAAGCAGCTTGCGTATGCCCAGGATGACATCTTGCTATCGGCATCATAATCTGCTCCCGGAGAAATCACTCAAATTAGCCTCAAGAGCTTATCAACTCGAAGAAGGATGTGGAACCTTTCCAACCGAGTCCTTGGCTTGATGGCTCAGTCTCAGTATGAGAATATAATTCAGAGTCTCGCCGCCCAAAAGGAAGAGTAGATCATCACCGCCTACTCCAACCAGACCATCGCTAACACACTCGGATCAAGCCTGACAAGATGCTCAACTCTCTCGCAACCTTGGCTCTTTTGACCGCTACCTCGGTAGCCTCTCCAGCCCGGATCCAGAGGCGTGATGATCCCAATACTGGTTTGACTTGGATATCCAAGGATTCGAGTCTTCCCAAGGTCATGTTAGTATTGCCTACTAGGTAGTCAATCACCAAAGGTTTCGACAGCTAATCTAGAACAAGGCTTTACAACACTAATGATGGTACTATTCTCTCTGGTTCAACCTACGGCCGGCTGGATACTACCAATTACAACGGCAAAAGCCTCACTCCTGAGACCCTCGTCGGTAACGTTAGTGAAGTTCTGGACATCGCCCAGATTGCTGTGGTGAACTTCGGTGGAGGTCAAGGTAGCGCCAATGCTGATTCGGATCGCTTCCTGAATATCTCAATGGACGCTCATAAGCGTCTTTGCACTGAGAACTCGGACATTGTTGGTGCTGTTATGATTCATGGCACCAACACTCTGGCTGATACGGTGAGACCAACCTCAAAAATTTCTGGATGAAAGATTGCTTACTGGGAACCTCTAGACCTTTGGTGTTGATCTTACACTTAATTGCTCAAAGCCTTTTGTTGCAACAGGATCCATGCGTCCCAACACTGCACTATCTCCTGACGGTCCCTCAAACTTCTACGATGCAGTCCGCACTGCCGTTCACCCCGAGGCTCGTGACCGTGGTGCCATGATTGCCATGAACGACCACCTTGTTTCGGCCTTTTACGCTACTAAAACCAATGGAAACACTGTATCGACTTTCTTGGCCTTGGATCAGGGCTATCTGGCTCAGTTTCTGTCCGGACAGCCATACTTCTTCTATTCGCCATCTCTGCCCAAAGCGCGCCACTATTTCAACCCCTTTAACTTGACCTCGCCTTTGCCCAAGGTTGTGGTGCTTTACGGCCACCGTAAGTCTAGGCGACCACACCAGTCTTAAATTTCAACTGACAATATGGCAGAGGGCTTTGATGCTGATCTTCTGTACGCTGCGGCTAAAAACGGCGCCAAGTGAGTAACTACCTTACACACAACTAAGTGCAACTTCGAGGTTGTTAACAAATCGCAGGGGCATTGTGATCATGGGTGTTGGTCCTGGTGCTCTTAGCACCGCAGCCTCAGAGGCAGCTGAGGATCTCTACAGCCAAGGCGTCATCACCGTTGCCTCATTCCGCCCCTTTCTCGGCTCCTCGCCCCCGAGCCCTCAGCCTGACAACATGTAAGCAAATACACTATCTTTTTCTCAATGATACATGGCGACTAACTGCCCTACAGCATCAGCTCTGGCTTCATGCGTGGCGAGAACGCCCGTGTTCAGCTGCAGCTTGCTCTGGCTGCGGGCTACGACTTTGACGGAATCCAGAAGCTGTTCGAGGGTGACATTCGAAAGGCTCTTTACAATGATGCCACTGCTTTCTTCAACGGTACGGTGTTGTAAGCAGGTCAAGAAACTCCCGATGAATGAATTGGATAAAAAAGAAATCGCAGCTAGATAACAAGTTATGCTTTGCTAAAGGTGGAGTGATTGAAGGCAATGCATATGCCACATAATGGCACTTTGTATATACATATGTCTGGGTGATTTGAGAGAGTGAAGTATAGCATAGTATAGTATCGAAATTTATCACAAAGACAAGTGGGCTGGATATTCCTATCAAGTGTTCATGGGCCACTGTCTAGAGAACATCACGCATAGTCGTATACCAATCATTGCTTGTTGAACGCCTTATCTCTCATTATCATGTCGCGAGTTATCTGAAAAGACTGAATTCACTGACCTCTCCCAAAACTTCCAATAGCCAAATAAAATCATAATCATAAATCCCAAAACAAGTCCTGCGCACTATCATCTATGCTCTTTCCGCCAAACTCGCTGTCAGCCTTGGCATAGTCCTGAACCCGCTGGTTGGAGTTGCATCATATGCTCCATCTGTGTTGTCAGTACTAGACAGCACTGGGTAGCGAGGCAATGACTCTTGTGCGGGCTCGGGTGTCGCTTGAGTGCTCTGAAGGCTTAGGGCAACGCTGGGGGTAGCCAATTTTGTGACCTCGACAGGCGTAGCTGCAGTACTAAGAGCTATTCCTCCGCTGGGCGTCTCTGTCGGTTATTTAGCAGTGCTCTCTTGATGGTCCCTGTCGGTGCTCATACCTTGCGTTCTCGCCTCCACGTCGCTATCCTTCAGAAGTCCAATCTCTTCACCCCTGCTGAAAGTGGCGTCCGCATCCTCCTTGAAGACATGACCGGGGGCTGCAAAAGATCGAGTGGGTGCATTTGCGTTGACAAAATCAGTGCGTGTCGTAGTTGCCTTTATAGTCGTTGATCTTGTACGAGTGGATGTGAAGACAAGGGTTCTAAGGCTTTGCGCCAGAGCTGACGGGCCGCGTGTTGCCACAGCACCAGGGCTCGAGATCAGTGTTGGTGCTGCAAGCTGTTGTGAAGCTCCAATGTCGATGGTTGGATTTGACGTGGCTTCGGATTCGCGCGCAGGATCTGCTTCGACGCTACTAGCCTCGGGTGATTGCATCTGTAATTCTGTTGTCTGTTGTAAAGTGTCGATTCCAGAAGCTGTAGTGCCTCCATGAGTGAGATCCGTCTCCGTGGCGGGAATAGGAGACAAGGCTGTCGTGCTGTCTTGTGCTGCCTCGCTCGCGGATGGGCTACCACTTGGTGTGCAGTTAGGGTTTCGGCGCATGATGGGTAGATCACTTACACCGTCTTCGTCAACACATTCAGGGTCGACACCTTGCGAAGGTTGTTGGGTTTCCTCAGGTGCCGAAGTACCAGTTTCTCCCACGGAGACGGCATCGCTCGAGAGTGTCTGAAGAACATCATCGGGGCTCTCTATGAATGCCCCTCCGGGTAGCGCACTTGATTCCTTAGCAGCCTCCGGAATAGTTTGTGAACTAGACTCTCCGTCTTGTAGCTCCTCAGCAGGCTTGGTTTCTTGTGCTGTGCTGGGCTGAGCTTCAGTTGGAGGCTGAACTCGTTGGTCCGTCGGCTGAGGATCAGCATTGTTGGACAGACCGTCAGGTTGAAGGGCAGCCTTGTTTCCAGATGCGTCTGCAGACTCCTTTGAAGCTTCAGCAGTTCTGTCACCAGACAAGCCCTCAAGCCGGGTCTCACTAGACACATTAGCAGAATCATCGTTCGCTGCCAGGGTGGGGTTTACGGCTTGTGCAGCTGGTGCTTCGTTTGCTTGCCCATCAGACTGTCCTGCTGCCTGCGACTGTTCAGGTGTATTTGGTAGCTCAGACGCATCCGAAGGCAGAGGCCCGACAACAGTGCTGGCTACATCTGCCGGTGCAGGCAAAGGGGATCGCAAAGAGGGGTCCGATACCACGGGAGCTCTCGATGGACCAGGAACTTCGTCAGGGTTGGAAGACTCAGCTTGAGCAGACTGGGCAGGTAGCTGATCTGGCTGATCACCTCCAGGAGACTCATTAGAAGAACCTGGAGAGGATTGACCAGACTGCCCCCCAGACGAAGCACTGGTTTCACGAGAGGGTTGTCTATCAGATGCACCGGATGGCAACATGCCGTTTACTTGTTCTTGGAGGCTGCTGATCTGGTCCAGGAGCTCATGGAGAGCTTCCTCGGTAACCTCAACCATGTCACCCTGGTCTTCAACCAGTCGCTTCACAACACGGAGAGTATCATGTAGTCCACGGCCATGATGAGATTTCTGCGGAAGCTCTTTGAAAGGAGTCACCTTGACAGATCTGGCTTCTGGCTCATGGAAGACCAAGCCGGGTATCTTGAAAGGAGCCTTGAGGCGAGGCAGAAGGGCAGCGTGGGCGGAGGGGAAAGTCAGGAGGAGGCATGGTAAAAGACAAAAAAGTATATAGAGGCGTATCATTGTGTCGACTTTGAAAAAAAAAGTCTGATAAAAGATGTAGTATAGTTACTCTACCTACTGCCATCCGACATATTCGCAGCCATGATATATCATTGCCATGGACTTCACGTTGTAGGGGAGCAACGCATTCCAACTATTGCAACAGCAACGCTCATATCATGGTGTCTCAGTCTCGGGCGGACATATAGTATGAATCAGCGCTTGCTGTTTCACGTCGGGGGCGGGACGCGTTTTCCTCATTCCTGGGGATTAACGAAGAACACGGGAAAACTGAGCTGAGGTTCTCTTGATAGGATCCTCAAATGAAACTAGAGCGATAGTTTGGTGGCGTGCCAATACGTTGAAGTACGCATTCTTGGTTCATATGCTGATCGCTAATTCCTGTTCAAGTTGGATGACGGATGGTGGTAATGTTGGCGGGACAGGATTTGGCGGAGCCGTGACGAAACCTGATTCCCACTTGACAATTCCGTGGTCATGGTCATGTCAGGGTCTTTGCCGGGTGCATCGGAGTCATAGAAGCGGCGATTCTCGGGGTTTAGACTGGATCTACAAACAGAAGGTTAATGCGCGATGAGCGTGCCAATTCTTTAGGCACAGTAGGAGGATGCGGAGATGCTGGAAGCTTCCGTGCTGGGCCGGATCCGTTATGCTTCAAACATTCATTGTCGCGCAGGTGCACTTTGGTGGGAAAGCAACTGAATCGCCCAGAACAAAGAGAAGTGTGACCATCAATGATTGCATCACCTCAGTCGAGATTATGTGCGAATCGAGGTCTTTCTGTTGAACCATGAGTCGCCTTGAATGAGTGCTGCCTGAATGACGTCGCGGACTTTGGATTTTGGAGCCGAGTCTGACGAAGATAACAGAGTGAGTGAGTGCTTTTCCATTCTTAGGCACTTGGATTGTAAAAAGCACTGCCATGATATCCTGCAGGTGGTTCTAAATCGCTGAGTTCCGCCACCGTGACCATTACAAGGGGCTTGGTCCTCGTTGAATGAGTGAGATTGAGGGTTCCATTTATCGCTGCTTTTTCCGCCGTCATCATCGGCCAAGGGAGAGCCAGTACGAATAATCTGACCAGCGACAACTAAAATAGAAAGTTAAGGGATGAAGAGAGAATAGATACTTTCTGCCTCAAATCATTTCTGTGCCCTCCTGCGTTGCACAGGTTTACGCGTGCAGATGTGGTCTTGCGGGTTATTGTGCGGTCGCAGCTGAGGCATACTACGTAGTATGAAGCTCAAGATAAAAATGTGTATATTATTGCTTGAATAGCTACTTGAGCTGTTTGACAATGCAAACGGTGCTTTTCTGGAGGTTAAACTGTGTGGTCATCGTCACTGATACAAGCAGGGGGAGATCGGGGGCTGAAGTGTTGTGAGCGACCGATGGGAGCTTGATTTGAAAGGGATTTTGGTCGCTGAATCGCTCACTCGGTTAGGAGGAGTGCAATAAAACAGCAGAGCTCGAGGCAATGCTTTGAAAGAGATTGAGGAGTGAATGGCGACTTGCAAGGGTCATGATTGGCCAGACGCACCTGAAGTGGCGCTAAGCCGATCTGGGAGCGTACCGGGAACCTAGTCTAAGGCTGTCTGGGTGGGCTGGACTTGGACCTGGACCTGGACCTGGCACGCCTGCGACTGAAATCCCCAAGTTTAGACGGTTTGAACTCGCAGCAGACGCACGAAGAACCCAACCCAACCGATTTTTGTGCCGCCTCCGGCCCCAGATCAGATCAAAATCCAAAATGACAACAAGACCAAGACCCCAATCATACAAGACATGGCCTTTGCCCCCTCGTCTCTCACTTTCACTTCCACCTTGACTTTTTCCTCCCCATCATCACCGTATATCCCATCATCGCGAATACATCGCATCGCAACGCAACGCCCAGCCAACTCCTCCTAATAAAATCTCCCGCTACTACTAAGACTCGCTCCACGCAAGCCCCAAAAGCCCACCACCCCTGACCACCACGGGATCACCACCGGGTCTTTGGTTATTTGCCGCCTCTCCCGTCACCAGGCAATTCCTCAAAACCTGCTCCTTTCCCTTTCGTTTCTCCATCACCCATCGTCGCTCCCAACACCAAAACTCAACTTCTCACCTCGTCTCATCATCAACAAATCCTCCCTCGCGTCTCATCATCACAAATAGATCTTCGCCACTGCAGTTGCTCAATACCATGGCTCCTCCAGCCAAATCTGCCGACGCGCGACGCAAGTCAAGCACCAAGACCAGCTTGCTCGTTACTCTCAAGGCGTCGCCAGATAAACTACGTTCCCTGCTCGAGCCTGACTCTGTCAAAGAGGAATCTCCCGCCAAGGACGTCAAAGCCAAGGCCGAATCGCCTGCTGTCGATGCTGTTTCCGCCTCTGGTTCTCAACCCCCAGCTAGCAACGCCAATGGCGACAATGCTTCCGACTCCAACGCTGCTACTCCTGTCCCCGATGCGACTACCGCTGACGGCACGCCTGCCCCTTCGGCCATGGGACCGCCTACCGAGGGACCTAAGAAGAAGGGCGTCAAACGATCTGCTGCCAATGCCAACGGAACAATAGATGGTATCCCTAAGCCTCGAGGAAAGCCAGGGCCCAAGAAGAAGCCTCGTTTGTAAGTTTCGCATTGCCTACCTTAGGACTATTGAATGCATACTAACAATTACTTTCAGGGAAGATGGTACGATCGATCACTCAGGCTCCAAACCTGGTGGAGGACATAAACTGGGACCCAAGGCAAATCAAGGAGCAATTAACGCCGGCCTTCGCGCACTCGACCGCTCTGGCAAGCCTTGTCGCAAGTGGAATAAGGGCGGATTCCGACTCAAGAGCTTCACAGGTGTCATGTGGGAAATTCCTCGCTGGGTAGCACCCCCTAAGAAGGGCCCCGAGTCTAGCAATGAGGATTCTGCCGCCGCGTCTGCCGAAGGTAGTAGCAAGGAGAACAAGGAGAACGGCCAAGAGGGCAACAGTGCCAGCAATAGCAACAGTGGCAACGACGTCGAGATGCAAAGCGCTCCCAGCAACCACGCCTCATCACCCGCACCTCTGGCTATTGCAGCTGCTTCATAGTCATGGCTACACACGCCGTCACTTTTCATTTTGCTTTGTTTCCAGAAATTGTTTTATTATATCAGAAGTCCGGCGGGAGTTTTAGGGCGATACACAACTGACGCTTGGTCTGTCAGTCAGACAAACAAGACGCTTTCAGTAGACTGAGCATGGGCCTGGATTCAGACTCGATCATGTTTTTTTCATCAAGAATGCGACGCTGGTGTCGCTGGCGTTACGGAACAGCGAGGATGGAACGCTGTGGAAAAGGATTGGTACATATTGGACCGTACGAGGTTTTGGCGGCGCTCTATTGATGTATAATTACAGTCACGACGGGAAAATGCTAGACAGATTTGGAGGATTATCCAAATAATTTGCATTACAATTTGTTCTAAATTAAATGATGAACGTTGTTTTTTTGTCGATGTTAATGTCCATCCGCCTGTGGCTTTGAGAATCGGGCGCTGATCCGGCTGTTGCTGGACACGTCGTTTTTGTCGCAGCCTAGGTAGCATTGATAATTTCGTTATTCATGGTTTGCCGCCCGGGGCTGTACAGTACACAAACCCAAAGGGATCTGACGCAAATGACATATCACGAGAAACCTAAATACACGGTGGCTGGGCGCTCTTCATGGTGGGATGCCTCTCTAAGTTGATCGCCGTACAAATGCGAAGACAGGCATGTAAAGACGAGGAGTGAGGTTCTTCCAAGTTATCAGCCTGTACGATCAGCAAGTATCATTAATGTGAGGCAATTCTTTGATTTCAGCGGTCGGCGAAGAGTTTTCGGGGGGTGAGATGCCCCAATGGCCAGACTGTGGATACGTTTTCGCTCGTCTTTCGCTCATCGGAGTCATGGTCTTGATGTCTTGGGATGTGTGGTGTGGTCGCAGGGACCACGGATGCTTAGTCATTCAAATCGCCGAGTTGGCTCGTGACTTTTAGTTACAGGTGCAGATGTTCACCTGATGTCCTTGGTCCTATAAACAGGTAGGTATCTAATTTTTATCAACTATTTGTCTGTTTTGTTCAGATACTGTTCAGATTACTACATAAACCTTGGAACTTTGACAGGTGGCTGGATGAGACTGAGAGGCCAGGAACAGTAACCCAGGTTTGAAACCAAGACCAACACTCAGCGATGTGAATGCTTATTGGAGGTACGGAATAGGTAAGCAGGCAACTTCGCCAACCTGTAAGCCATCCATGGACAGAAACTCTCGTCTATTGCGCAGACAGAAAATATCAACGCACTCGTCGTCATTCGATGCTCCTTTCTCGGCTCAATAACCATAACCGAGCACCCGGAAAGAAACCTTCTATCGTGAAATCGCGTTATCGTCAGTCACTCTCTCAGCTCGGTTTAAGGTCCCGTCGTTTTACATGGGATACATGGAGCAATGCAGGTTAGAGGGTCCGGCCCGGCCAGCGGGGAAGCTGGACCTCCACTGTTAAGTTGACAGGGCGTTTTGCTAGGTGAAAGCTTAACAGACAGGGTCAGGTACTAAAGACTAAACCCGCCTCAGAGAACCCTCGTGATTGATAGCGCAAGTCTCGATGATGAGAGATACGTACCGCTGCGTTGCGTTGACGAGAGGAGAGGAATGATCCAACCATGACTCGGTTCCGGCTGCCAAGTTGATTGTCAGTAAACGTGCAGCGACCGTTGCGTTTATCTTTTGCTACATACCATTTATTCATCACTCTATCAATATAGACTATTTTAATATTGAAGTTCTCATACTTATTAAAGTGTCTATTTGTATGAGAACGGGTCTGTTGAGGCACCTATAACTTGGTGAGTGAGTGGTGACGGCACCTCACTGCTCTTCTGACGGGAACCACCTCCACCTCTATCCGCCCCGTCCAGCTCTCCGCCATCCACCATCCGTCTTCTCCTCCAACTAACAACCTACCTATCTATCTTCTGGCCACAAGCCACTCCCTCAAGGATTGGATTATTGCTTGGGTTCCTTCTTTTGTCTCTTTTTTTCTACTCTTTCCAGGTACACACTCGTCATCTGTGCCTCTTGCCTTGTCGGTTTAACTCGTAACTTATCCGAAGCTCGTCCTCTCCGATCTCGTGCTCCCATCCTCGTGGCGCCCACTACCACTACAGCTGTCCCGATTACGCTATACTCCACTACAAGCCTGCACTGCGACCTTTCTTTGGGCTTCACTGGGCGGTTATCTCACCGTTGCCCTATTGTTGCTGGGTGAAAGGGTGATATATCGCTTCTGCTTGTCGTGGACATGGCAAGTCCCCTACATCAAGCTTCCAGCTCCTCTGCTCTGCCCGAATCGGCATCGCCATCCGCCGCGCCTTCTCCATCCACCCGCAACGCCCGCTTCTCTCCTCCGTATAACTCTTCCATCGACAATATTCCCAACTTTTACTCGCATCCTGCCCGTACCTCGATATTCAACGCATCCGGCGAACTGAACATTCCGGGCTCAGGTCCGACGAATACTACTATGGACACTATTGGGAATGAGACCACCACCCACTTGAGGAGGAGCGGTCTGCCGTCCTTCTCGCGAGCCTTCAATATGCTGATGGCTTCCGAGATGGCTGATGGCAGCTCCCAGAATGAAGACGAGGGTTTCTTCGTTCCAACATACCTTGAGAATTCAACGTATGTTCAGAAGCTCGAGGAGGCACACAGGGCCAGGGTTCAAGCTCGCGAATCAACACGGACTTCGGCCAACGGCTTTTCCCAGAACTCTAACACGCTTAGCCAACATCCTTTGCCTCCCGGTTCGCATCGAGGCATGTCGCATACTGTTATAGAACGCCCGCCAATTTTTGAGGAGGACGACGATCTCGCACCTCTGCCAACGAGATGGAACAAGGACGATCAGTGGGGAGGTATCGAGATTCAACCTGATGGCCTGAGTATCAAATACACCGGACCCAAGAACCAACATGATCGCGATCATGAGGCCTGTGCAGTACGAGCCGACCACTATATGCCCGCACAATGTGGAATTTACTATTACGAGGTGCAAATAATTTCGGCCAAGCGTGATGAGTAAGTGTTAATATATACAGTGAATGCTGTTTTGTTCAGGAACTTAGTGCTGACTAGCAGGATAGTGCTACCATAGGTATTGGATTTTCAACAAAGACAGCTACATTATCACGGCCAGTTGGCTGGGAACCTGAAGCCTGGGGCTACCATGGCGATGATGGTAGATGTTTTACGGGCCAGAACATCGGACGACACTTTGGCCCTTTATACAACTCAGGCGACGTGATTGGCTGTGGTGTCAACTTCAGAGAAAACAATGCTTTCTTTACTAAGAATGGGGTTAAGATCGGTAGGCTCCTTGGTGATCATCATCTGCGTCGGCTGTAAACTAACACAACACCAGGAACGGCATTTCACGACGTTGCTAGGGGTAGACTCTATCCGGCGATCAGTCTCAAGAAGCCGGGCGAGTACGTCCGTGCCAATTTTGGACAAACCCCCTTTGTGTACAACATCGACGATCTGATGCGGGTAAGCTTGTGTAACCCACCTCGCTGCATCATGTATGGCTAATACATTGTTTAGGAAGAGCGTGAGAGAGTGCAAAAGAGCATTCAGACCACAGATACATCAAGTCTTGTGCCAGGAATGAGCGAAACCGACGTTATTCAGGCCCTTGTCCTTCAGTTCCTACAACATGATGGTTACGTGGAAACGGCCAGAGCCTTTGCGGAAGATATGAAGGTCCAAAAAGAAGCTCTCAGCCTTGACCCAAGCGTTACAGTAGATGGTGTTAGCATTAGAGACGATGAAGATGCCAACAACCGTCAGCGTAAGTCGATTGCCTTTTATCATATCAAACCTATCTGACAACGATTTAGGTATACGAAGAGCCATTCTCGAGGGAGACATTGACAGGGCGCTCAAGTACACTAATGCATACTACCCCCATGTCCTTCAAGACAACGAGCACGTCTACTTCAGGTTACGATGCCGGAGGTTTATCGAGTTGGTGCGAAAGGCGGCTCAGCTCAACATGCGTAACGAATCAAAGGGCAATGGACACGCAGCTAACACCGCTCCCCAAACCATGGATATCGACCTCAACGGGAGCGAAAATGCTGCATGGGAATCTGATGGGGGTGAGAACACGGCCGAGCTCGCTGAGCTCGAGCGTAGTATGTTGGAATATGGACAGAAGCTACAAGAAGAGTATGCCAACGATCCGCGAATAGAAGTCAGCAAGGCACTGAACGAGATTTGGGCACTGGTGGCGTATCAAAATCCTCTGAAGGAACCACAAGTCAGCCATCTTTTGGATAGGAGGGGGCGAGTTGCTGTTGCGGAGGAGTTGAACTCGGCCATCCTATGTGAGTAAAGCAACCAAATATTGATCTCATCTCACTAACCAGTTAACAGTATCCCTCGGCAAATCATCTCGAGCAGCTCTGGAGAAACTTTATGCCCAGACTGACGTGTTACTTGAGGATCTTCGTCAAGACGGCGGTGAAGGAGCCTTTGTTTCAGTGGATGATGTCTTGGACGGAATTCCACGGCCAACGCAAATCTAATGTCGCTATCCACACGACCGATATTCCTATGACATCGTCAGGCCTTTGCATCATTGGGGTTTGGGTTCTATTTCGGCGTTCAAGGCTGTTATTGCCAATACGGAGTTTTCTTGTGTCACGGTCCTCGTTTCTGCTCACTCTTATTGACGAATCCTCAAGGTGCTGCCCTGGTCTAGGAGGGTTATCGATTTGTCAACTGCTAGTCATGTGGAGATTCATGTTCCTGGGGATACTGTCATAGATGAAGGGACAGGGAAATTTCGGTGGGATAGCTATGGAGAATAGGCCAACTCCCCTCTTGCAGGCAACGAAGCATGAGTTGTACTGTGCTCAGCACATAGACGAGATCAGTGTTGATGATCAACTAGTAAATTATCTCACAAGCCCTTTTCAACGTCTGACCGTGATGTCTCAGCCAGCCGTTTGCTTGCGTCTATTTTGGATTCCGAAGCCTCCTTTTTGGTATACATATGTTACAAATCATACATGTTGCACCCCACTGCGCGATGAGATGAGTTTTTTGTTCGATATATAGTCAGTCTTCTGGTCGTTTCAAGACTTGCTCGCCCCCCAACATCGTTCGTACAATCGTTCCTTATGCCTCCTCAGATTGTCTAGTCCTGTCAAGCATTCGCTCAACGAACTGTCCTTCCAGGCGAGCGCATCACCTTCTATCAGATACGTATACGCGAACACATCAGCGTCGAATAACCCTGGTCCCTTGGCGCCAAAGAACCATTTGTCGTCCCCTAATAGCGCGGATAGAGCGTGGAGTGCGGCCGAAGCATCGGTGAAAAGTTGAGAAGGTGAAATAGTTGCGCGCCGTGTTGTTTTGAGAATTTCGGCGGTCGCTGCGGCGTGGAGAGTCTGGTGGAGAGGGGTGCGGAGGAGAATCGAAGAGGGGAGGTAGAGACTCTTGAGAAGAGGGGCGTTGGCGGGGAGGAGGTAGAGAGCGTAGAGCTATACTGTATTAGCAGATATTTCTGGTATAGGGAAATGGGTTACGCACCCAAGCTGGACGAATGTTTTGAGTAAGTAGAGATTGGTAGGCTTCGAGGCGCGGGGATGAGGCGTCAGAGAGCTCGCGAACAGCGTGCTCGCGGGCGTATTTGTGAATCTTTTCGCCGGTGAGGGGTCTCGGTGACGGCGACGAAGCTGGTAGTAGAAAAGGTAATGCGCCTGAGGGTGAAGCGTGGTTATTCGAAGGTACGACATCAAATTCGACACCGGCGATCCTCAATACGGTCTGTCCAAATCGCATTAGTTTTTCATGACTTGAATTGCTTCGCCTGGCAGAAACACACCTGCCACTTCAAGCATGAAGGGTTATAACTCGGTCTCCCCAGCACAGCATCGTCATCATCCACAAAGACATACAGCGCGGGTCGCTTGCGCACACTAGCGGGGGAGCGCACGGGGAGGTCTTCGGGGCCGTACACCTGGAGGGGAAAATGGTTGAAGAGGTATTGAATTGGTCGCGGGACGGCGAACCAGCGATTGGACTGGGCGGGCGGTTTTTGATCGACGGCGGACGTCATTGTGAAGTCGTGGTTGTGGTGTTTGGGGCCGTAGTTGATGTTGGAGGTTGAAGCTCAAGCTAGAAGCCGCCGGAGGACGGATCGGCGCGGCGGGCAAAACCCCGGATCGGGGGTACGTACTGTTCCGCCGGGCGGCTCCATTGTTGAGGCCCGGGGATCACGGAGGGCAGATGTGATGAGAAGATGGGGATTGGGGATTGGGGATTACGTTTTCGGTATTAGCAGTCAATTGTGATTTTTTAGGACTTTTGAAAATATTCCTGCTTGCCCAGAATATCTTTGTAATAGTGAAGTTCTCCTTGGCATATGGGTCACTCTGAGTGGCTGAATGCACGTCTGGATCCAATCATGCAGCCATCTCATGATGATGCATCTCTTGAAGCAAAAGTTCATGACTCAAACAACACTTGTTACAGAGCTTCCCACGGCAATCTACAATTCGAATTTACCTTCGAGGCGGCTCCAATATCCTCTGACGAACCCAAGCAAGCTTGTGGAAGCGCTTTGATGCTACACCTCTTGAGGAAGTTTACGGCTCAACCACGGTTACGCATGAACATCCACTAACAACGTCTCGAATTTACCCCAAAGCGACTAACAATTTGCTGCTCAAATCTAGGCTAACGTTGTGTGTTCCTGGGGGTGGCGAGACTGACGACAAGAGAGATTGGATTGACGGATCAAAGGGCCGAGGCATGGCATGTCGGTGAAGCATGTCCGAAAGAGCCGCAGCCGACAGGGAGTTGATCATAATGGGCAGATTTTCCAACGGCGCTGTCGTGATTTTCTATGTCTGCAAGGGCCAAAGAAGGGGAAAGCTCGGGATCCCCACAAAGGAAAAGCCAAGCGCACCAACTCTAGTGCTCAGAGGTCAATTCCGAAAGAACCCGGGCTTGGAGCTAGGTAGTTTCCAAGATGCAGGGACCCTTATCTCGGCTTGCGGCTCGCTAGCATGGTCATGAGTTTTGCTCATGGTGTTTTGTGATGGGATAGAGATAGGAAGAATTCACTGGCGGAATAGAACACGAGCAGATGCGTACGTAAGGTTGAAGCAAGGAGTTACAGCGCTTTCCTGTTACTAACACGATAATTGTTGTTTATACACAACTTGAACAATGAACCTGCGTCAAAGCTGCAGGCGGGATGAGGTAATTTTGCAGATCAATACTATACAGCCGCGAGTAACGAGAAGCCCTGTTTTAAGAATATTGGGGATCTCGTACTATAAAATACTTTGTTCATAACATGACCTCTTATTAACGATGATCCTGCCCATCACTGGGGATCTATGTATCCCAGCCAATGTCTTGCTGTTGCGCTCTCCTTTGCCTTTGGGGGTGACAGACACCCCACGCTTTTCCGGCGGGGGCCAATGATTGGTGGGCGCTTGTACGATAATCTAGATGGATGCCGAGAAATGGATGCATTTCTAAAACAACCTAGACGGCTAAAAAGGGCCAAGACGACGGGTATTGGTTATTTCGCAGGAGAGGATAATAATCGAAAGACGAGCGGTGAGCATCATGTTCTTTTGTTCTTGTGCTGAAGCGGAGCAATACGCCCGCTGTTCCGTGAAATTGCATGCATGTAGGGCTTAATCCGTTCCATCTCATGCAGTGTCGTGCTACTACTAGAGTAGCGCCTCATTCTTTTCTATCTTCTCTCGGCCTTTTTCAGGGTCCTTTTATCCCACCTTGGGATGACATTCTAGAATTTCATTTTTCCGTGTAAAAACAGAGCGACAGAAAAAAAAAAGAGGAGGAGTTAGCATTGGTAAACATCCCACGTTTCCACCCCAGATCCACTGCATCATCAACCCCAGTCCCTAGCTCCCGGGCATAAGGCCGAGTTGCAAGATGCAAATGCAGAGAAGACTTCTTTTTCTCTTCCCTTGCGCTTCTCTGGGCCCATTCTGCCCCGCAGCGCGATATCTAGGTCTAGGATCTAAGGTAGGCACTTGACACAGGTACAGTAAATGTAATGTAACGTTAGGCGTAGTATGTACTGTAACGGGCAAAGAAAAGTCCAGCAGTGGTGCCATAATGATACCCATTTTCTCGCTCGGCTTCATTTACACAATTCGGCTTCCTCCACTTTTCTGTTATAGAGTAACTCATTATTCTCCATAGTCTCCTCTTCTCCTCATGGTCCCTACTCCTCCTCCACACTTCGGCGTCTCCGTCTCACTGCGATTTGCAACTGAACTGTCCCCAGACACTCGGCCCTTTATTGTAGCGCGGGAAAATCGTCACTGCAGAAGAAATCTGGGTCAACAACAAACCGCTCTGCCCTGGATGGGCTGGACTGTTTGCGGTTATCAGGCTAAAACCTCTACCGGCAGCTATACGGTATACCACCGACCACCGACCACCGACCACCGTACGGTAACATCCATACCTACCGGTACATATAATAACGCCTTGCCCACCCTCCTTGACCTCGGATCTAAAGGTTGTCCAACGTCACCACTTACCCCCCCATATCTTCTGTGCCAACTTTTATCCCATACCAATTACTCTCTCGGCTTCGAGACTACGGAACGTCACCCTGCAGAATAGAGTGACAGCCAGCCTGTGAAACGAGTCGATATTCCTTTAGACATTTACCAAAGAGGAAAGAAAAGAGTGACATCCCGTCATTTTTTTACCCCACGCAAACTATCATAAGCATATCCAGGGCAGAGCAGGGCAGACGCAATAAGTTGGATTGGATGCCACGTTTGATGTGTCAACTTTGACCACACCCATTCACATTCACACTCACCCATCGTTCGTCTCCGGCTGCCTAACCTAACCTCGCGGATACATATTCCACCCCATTCCCACATTCTTGACTCGCAACTTTATTCTCTATCTCACCATCATACATCCTCTCTCATTCTCTCACTCGCTCACATCAACCTCGTCCGTCTTTATCACTCAACACTACGACAAATACATCTACATCTACATCAACAACAATGGACGCTCCCTCCAACTCGATCTCTTCTGGCTCTTCGGCTCAGCAATCCCCTTCTGTCCAGATGATGCCTCAGCCTGCTCCCACTCAGGCCCAGGGACCTTCAACCGCTCCCTTTCTCCAGGACTTTACCCTCATTGCCGAGGCTGCCAAGCGAGCGCAAATGGCCATCATGATACGCGACTTTGAAGATTGCGGCCTGTGATGGTCGACCTTGCATCGTCTGTTCGTTTCCGAGGATGAAAAGCCATTCATTCCCCCTCTGCCACAAGGGGGGGAAAAGAAAAGAAAAAAACATGATAATCATGCCCATCTCGACAAAAACGGCCAATACAGTTCAGCGAATCACTACGGAATATGTACGGATTATGCAGCTGTGGCATGTTTGGCTTATCACAACTCACCAATCACGATTCGCCCAACGCCTTGTTCACATTCTTTGCCTTTGACAATCCAGGCCAACCAACTCCCATCAATAATCACTTTTTCTCATCATGGAAAAATGGTTCGATCAAGGGCATCGCATCGCATCGCATCGCATCGCATCGCATCGCATCGCATCGCAAAGCATCGCATCGCATCGCAAAGCATCGCATCGCATCGCAAAGCATCGCATCTTTCGGCATGTATTTGACCGATTGAGAAGCGCTGGACTTTGTGTGGGCCGCATCCACAAACCCCCAATCGGTCCTTGATCCCGACCGAGGGGAATCGGCTGTTCTGTTGTTCTTGGACTCTGGATTGTCGGGCCGGGAATCGTTGGCATATTTCCGTGTGGTTTCTTGGAGACTACGGCCTTTTCTCCGACCAAATACACCAAAAAAGGTTTCTTCCTTCTGATCGGCCGCCATCCTCGGCTTCCTTTCCGCAAACAACCGACAACGAACAAAGACGCAACCGGAGAGTGTCGTCATACCCATCATCATCACCTCCGGGGTATCCTGCTTTTTAGTTATTTATTTATTGCTTTTTTCCGGATTTACAGCGAATATCTGGGGTTCTGGCGCATACGGGTTTAACGGTCACCAAAATGGAGGCACATGAATGACCCCATCTTTTTACTTTAGTTTTCTTCTCTCCACTTCTTTTTTTGCGATGCAACGAAACGAATCTAATGGCTGCCGGTACTTGCTTGGGACGGTCGCACATAGATGCATTGATGATATATCGTATATACCACGGGCGGGTCATGTTTTTATGTCATTGGATGTTTTTGAAAACCAAAATGCCACGGCTATGATTTTGGGATGCCCTGGGCTGCTTAGATAGATACCTCTCGGTACTATAATGAGATAAACAGTCATCTTGCATATACAAGTTTCTTGAGCTCGTGCTTCCGAGGTAACTGGCAGAATTGTCGGCACTTGTGATTCAATGTGAAGCCCTTGATATGTTCCCCCAATGTTTGGGCGCACGTGAACTCGTAAAGAAACCAATCTGTTGAATTCCTAGGCTGAGCCCATAACTCCACTGTTCAGCCAGACACATACCAACTGAATTATCAGCTGTAGCTACAGTCAGCAAGACAAGTCTCGATAACCGATAAACACTTGCTGTAATCCGCCATCGTCTTGCTACTGAACATTGAATATAGTTTGTGGGTTCAGATTGTCACGGACACACAATTGAGACCATAGGGCCAACTACCAAGGCACAGCTGAAGTGGTTGCAGCTGGGCAGCAACGTGATGCATCTCTTCTCTCTCCAGATTCGAGTGTGTTGCAAAGTCACCAAGTTTCCAAGGACATCGAGATCTATCACAAAAGTTCCTTATCACCCCCCCAAGCTTAGTTGAGGTGAGGCCCCCCGCACTCAAGCTCTACAACGGCACAGCACAGCATGGACCTGGTAAGGCTATGTGTATCGGCCATGTCCGTGTCTATCTGGATTGGATCATGGTCTCGTTTCTAATTCGAGGTCTCCTGTTGGCAGCTGCTGTAACCCTCCATCAAGATAGGATGGTGGTGACAAGCGTGGGTATCACACTACCTTACATAAACTGAAACTCCTACACAATAGGGTCAACTCGAAGATCGTACTCCCCTTATCAGTCTTGCCGAAGTCTTTGAAGAACCTTGGCGTGCCCCTGAAGTTTCAACTCGTTTTCAGCTTTGACCTTGATTTCCTATCTTGGCCCGGGGAAATCCTTTCCGTATGCACAACAGAACCAACTGCATATTATAAGTGATCATTCCCATGTTGCGCAATACAAAAAGTAAAACCAACAACATATTCCCCTAGGCTCAGGATTGCGACCCTGGTATCGCGTTTTCAACCCCCCCGGATGCTGAGTTTCCAGCCACCGGTGTCTAGATAGTTAATAGATAGAGTTGCTACCTAGAACAAATCTCGCGAAATTGAGTCGAGAGTGCCTTACTCATTATTGGTGTCTGCCTTTTTTGTCAAAATGTCTGCCTCTGAATTTTTTGAGCACCCAGTTCTAAAAGAGCTGGGGACTCTCGTCTTTTACCTTCCATCACTGAACGGTCCGGACTTCAAGAAGTGCCGTGGTCGTGTAGACCAGAAAGCGCGACAATGCCTCTTAGATGTGAGGGCAGACAAACAAGAGCAGGCAAAAAAGCTCTGGGAAGACTTCAAAAACATGAAGACACTTCTGGACGGTGACGAGTTCTACTCTGATGTTCAGCGCTTTCTCAGCCTGATCCACTGCAATAGCCATCAACCGGCAGCTCAAATCCGTTTTAACGATTGGAAGCAACTCCGCGATGTCAATAACTTGAAGCAAACTCGCGTTATCGACTTTTCCTATGCCTCATCGGAGGCTTCACTTCCGGGCACCCCAGAGCAATCCAGTGTATTCGACTCTCCCACCGAGAGGGATATGACTCCCTTCTCCAGTCCTCCGGCCGAGGACGATACACCAAGAACTCCGTGCAAGAGTCCATCTTCCGATATTTATAGCTTCATTCAGGATACTCCAAGCAAAATCGTCTATCGAAGCCCTACGTCCATTGAAGCAGAAGAGGAACCTGCCATCGCAGAGGTCAACACGAAGGACGTTTCCATCGTAACGATTAACCCGACTTCAACAGCATATGAAGCACCTTCCAAAATTGAAAAGTCTGGTGTCATTGTGGAAAGTGTCACGGAGCTAGGTCCCATCTCTTCTCCAGAACCGTCGAAAAGGATTCAGATCGTTGCCGCAAAAGAGGTTGTCACCGAGCAAGCCTCGACAGTGGCCGTTGAGGATACAATTGCGCAGCAAAAGAGCCCTTTTCTTAGCAAAAATCCTATCAAACAGCAAGGTGCCTATGTAGCCGGCATTGGTTACAGTTTTCCAAAGCGCACGGGATCTTTACGCGACGATTCATCCGTCGTAAGGGAATTTTACAAGTACCTTACACCAGATCAGCTTAAAGAGGGCAGAGTGTACATTCTGCAACACAACGAGCACGAAGATGTCTTCAAGATCGGATTCACCAAAAGCACTGCTAGTCAGAGGAGCTCGCAGTCTGGGAACTGCTACAGTGAGAACACCAGGGCTATCTACGAGTCTGACACCCCATTCGTTGGTGCTATGAAAGCCGAGAGGTTAGCCCAAGCGAGCCTGCAGGACAGGAACCTGTATATCACCAAATGTGACAAATGTGGACATGGTCACAGGGAGTGGTTCCAGAGCACCAAACAAACCATTTTGGAGGCGGTCAAGCTGATGGAAGGCTTCGTCCGTCTTCCTGCCTATGAGCTACAAGATGGAAAAATGAAGCTGTCGGTGGTTGGGAATGAAATGGTTAAGACCATGTGTAACTTCTCGACCAAGAAACTCGGAATCATCATGGCTAGTTACCAAGAGTCTAACATGATCGAATACGACTCTGGGAAGCATATCGAGACCAAACTCATGTCTACTACACAAACTACGGTTTGTGAGGTCACCGCTGAAGCTCCCGATCAATCAGTGGAGGTCGAAGAGCCGCCGACTCAGCTATTGGTGCCTCCATCGATCGATTCAAAGGAACCAAGTCCATCTATGGGTACAAAGTTCGGAAATGTCTATAGAGGAGCAAGAAAGAACTTCGACCATATGAAAGACAAAATTCAACGCAGACGATCCCGAGAGACTACCCCCGAGTCGGAGAACACCCAACACAACTCCCAAGACGAACCCGATATTTGGAAAAAAGCTGAAGAGCTCATGGCTGGGCTTCTCTGGAGTATTGTTCCGGAGAATAGCAAACCTGAAAATTGCTTCGAGAACGGCGAGAAACCCCGTGAGTTGCATTCTCTCGTAGGAGCAGCGGAACGGACAGCCGCCAAGTTTAAAGAAGATTTTGCAAGAGCTGCTAAGGCAGAGGATGATGCTGCGAGTGGATTGTAAGACCTCAAGTTTTGCATCAGTGGGGAGTAGAATGGCATATGTACGCTCTATCTCATAGATTAGTTTATTCGTTCTTGTTTAGTCTGTATAGTACTTTGTTCAACATGAGTTAAAAAACCATCACAAGTGTGTGAGCAAGCTGGCGTCGTGAGCAGATGTTGCTGCAGAGTTAATGTCGTGTGATGCTGTACAGCAGCATGGCATGCACATATAATCACAGGCATAACTTAGATGTTACAGAAGCTGTCTTTGCACAGTAAATGAGTTACTTAAGTTGGAGGCTACTAATCTCAATATTGTGGCGTTTTGTGCCTCGGGTTGACTGGGATACCGGTATATGACTTGCAGTTGAATTGAGGCTCACTGCCTGTCTAAGACATAAGTTGAATGACGTTTGCAAACCCCCACAATCCGCTGCATCTGCGTAGCACAGCACATGTCAATGTTACCGTTTCACCGGTTTCAACAACGTATGACGATTCTACATAAATTACTTCTTGTATATATCTATAAGAAGCGGTGATGGCTTTTACAGTCAGTCCATGTTTGCAGCCAAACTACCTTACCTTTCAACTTAGCGTACGCGCTAGGCAAGCACTCCGGATGCCCGTACAGAGAGAGTGTCACCTTCCTTCCGGAAGACAAGCAAAAGCACGCGACCAAATAAAAAATGGTTTGATTTTTCTCTCACACGTGTTTTCCTATCTTTGACCCGTTGATTTTTTTCACTTGTACTACTGTTCAGCCCTTTCATCACTGATATCATCCATAGCTGATATATCCTTGAATAACCTCCTCCACAGATTTGCAGCTCCCCACAAACAGACATAGCTATTCCGTCATCGTCCTAACCCCACCAGAACTGATCGATCCATTGCCCGACCCGACGGGACCCTCCCCCTCACCTCATAACACGCGCTACCTCAAGACGCTCAAGTTCGTCTTCCGAGATCGAGCAATTTTATCTCCTACACTCATTTTCTGTCATACAAACTCGCCATTGCGCTCCCCTACGCCCCAATGGCTACCGAAAATCCTTTACAGGATCGCATCTCCTCTGTACCCTTCTCAGAGCAAGGCCCTCGCTGGGATAGCTGCTGGAAGGACGCATTAACACCATGGGACCGCGGAACCGCCTCAATAGCCTTGCATGACCTCCTCGCCCAGCGACCCGATCTTGTAAACCCCTCTCAACATCATGACCATCGCGGTCATCCTCTTCGGGACTCGACAGGCGCCATTCAAAAGAAGACAGCTCTGGTTCCCGGCTGCGGCCGTGGTCATGATGTTCTCCTTCTGAGCTCATGGGGCTACGACGTTTGGGGCCTTGACTTCAGTGCTGCTGCAAAAGAAGAGGCGATCAAGTACCAGAAGCAAGCCGAATCAGAGGGTCTATATAAGCCAATCGACGGCTTGGATAAAGGAAAAATTCACTGGGTAACGGCCGACTTTTTCAACAAGGACTGGGCCAAGGGCGCTGGCACTGAGAGCAAGTTTGATCTTATCTTTGATTATACGGTAATTCTACCTCTTTCCAAGGGTCTCTATACATCATGGGCGCCTTTACTCTTGTTTCAGTAAGCCGACTAACTTTGTAGTTTCTGTGCGCTCTACCCCCCGAAGCAAGACCACAATGGGCCAAGCGCATGACGGAACTGCTTGCTCATGATGGCCGTCTCGTCTGCCTCGAGTTTCCTTCAACAAAGCCTATGTCCGACAACGGCCCCCCATGGGGCGTCTCCCCTGAGCTCTACGAGGCCCTGCTAGCAGCTCCGGGCGAAGAGATCGCATACAACAACGATGGTACCGTCCATGAGGATCCCAGCTCAAAACCTTGGGCCGACGCCCTACATCGATTGAGTCTCCTCAAACCAACTCGGACGCACAAGGCCGGCACTAGCCCAGAAGGTGCAGTGCTCGACTTCCTTTCCGTCTGGAGCCGATAGCCAAACTGAGTGCTTCGGCCACTGATGCTTCTTCTTTACGTCTCGATACCAAACAACCACCGTATATGATTTGTCGCCGTTGTACACACAAGAAAAAAAGTGATCTTCTGTTCTCCTTCTCATCATGGTGCTTTTCGGAGGGAGTTATAATGCTCTCCCAAGCCGTAGCCGTGCCTGTAGTATGCCAGCCATAACGTCTTGCCTGACTCGGCTCCCTCCTCCTCGCCAATGCGCTCCATGCGTCCATCTTGCACCACTCGAATTTCCGCCTTGTACTGTCGTGCCAACGCCATGAGCTCGAGCTGGCCGCCCCATTCGGCAGTATCCCGCATCTTGTGAGCGTAGCCTTCAAGGTCTTCCTCCAGGAACGGCGCGAAATCATCTCCATGCTCCAACATGTAGTTCGAGGCGACTCTCCGTATTGTCTTGTAAGCTGGCTCTTTCTGCTCCTCACTAGCAAGAGGAATGTCGTTCTGGCCGAGTTGGTCCGCCACCGCTGAGAACAGGCAGTGACCGTCAGGCGCAATATCCTTCTCCACAAGACCATGTTTCTCGAATGTCGTCTTCATGTATTCGCTCTCCTTTGCTCGGTAGTTCGTCATGTTGGACGCTTCCTCCTCTGCACGCTGCGCCGCGACCTCTTGTTCAGCAGCACGACGAGCCATTCTCTCCTTTTGACGATTGCGCTTCTTTCCCGGTTGCTGCTGCTGCTGCTGCTCTTCTGGTTCGGATACCTTGAGCTTCTCGGTCTCGGCAGCAAGTTTATCCTCTTCTGGCTGATCTTCAACTTCAGGGGCAGCGTCGTCTCCTTCGTCTTTGTCCTCGCTGGGGTTCAAGGCGGCGATCTCGGTGGCTTGCTTCTCGCGCAGTTGGCGTTCCATTTCTGCACACTCGTCATTGACACCCTTACGCGTCTTCTTGGTGGCGTTCTTCTTCTTGCCCGTTATGCGGCCCTGTAAGTCCTTGAGCTCACGACGGTGTCGTGTTTGGACCTGTTCAAGGGTTTCTGTGGGCGCGGGGTTATCCATGGTGGATATGCCTGTGCAGTTGAGGTAACTTGGAGTTCGATGGTGTATAACAATATCAGTTCGGTAAGGTTGGCGGTATGAATCTCAAAACGCTCGCTCTGTCGTAAAATCTGCTGGAGGAGAGCATGGCTGCTGTAAAGAGAGCTAGCTACAGTATGAATCGCGGGGTAGTGGGAAAATTCATCGGCAGAGGCAGTGGGGCACTCTCCAAATTAGACATGACGTTGTCTACCAAAGAATGTTTCGAATAAAGCGAAGTAGTAGAACGAAAATGCTCCCTTTTCAAAGCCTCATCTATACAATACACAACCCTAGTAAGAAGCTTTCCGTAGTCTATATTAAGCATATACGTATGGGCCACAGCCAAAGCAAGTCACCAATCAACGAGACTCATATCTGGGGCATTGAATTGGGCTATGCCTTATATTCATTTATCTATCTACTATTTTCTGAACATCTGCTCAATCTTTCTATTGAGCCAAGATGTAATCAGTGATCTGTATATCTTCTTGAGGGCGCCCTTTCGCTCCTTGTTAGCAGTATCCTCCGCTTTCACAAACATCGACCTTCGACAACGCTGTCGAGCTAATCTAATTGTACATATTCCATATATCCTCCAAGCTTTTCGATTCTGTGAATCCTCCTGTGAAAGAAACATAACTCCAAAAACACCACACATACAGCGAGTGTCGACTGACCTGCCCTGGCCAAGTCCTGAACCAATCCTAAACTAAGTATACAGAAAAGGGTATAATATCCTATAGCTTGTCCTTGTCCGATGTGCTTCTCCATTAACAAAAGGAATCAAAGTAATGAAAGTGGTAACGGCCGTCGTGGCTACTGTACAGAACAATGTTATACTAGAATCCCTTAAAAGGGTCATCGCGGAAGTAGTCCTCTTCTCCAGCAGTTCTACTTCCTTGATAGTAGTCATCGTTTCCTGCACGGGTGCTGCGAGAATTATAACTATCTCGGTGTCGACTTCGACTTTGTCGTCTTCGCATTTCTTTGCTTCGTCGCCGGAGCGAGTGGCGGAATTCATCCTGCTCATCTGGATAATCACTAAACTGAGAGAATGCCAAAGGACTGATAAAGGCCTCCATTCGCACAGTCCCGATAGCATCAAAGAAATTGCTCGGACGAGATGAAGCTTCCGACGTTCGTTGTGAGCCTGCCTGACTCATTGCCCAATTTCCATTGCTCGATGATTGGGACTGGTAAATATCAGAAGAACCTGCTGTTCCTGTGCTGTTACCAGCGGTGCTGTTGGTTGATTGGTGATTACCAACACCTCCGATGGGTCCAGAGAAGCCCCGGAATGAGAGCGGCGGTGGTACATGGCCGCCTGTATTGCTTCGCTTACGTCCATGAACCATGGGGGCTTGGCTCCGCTCGTGGAAGCGCGATATAGCTGGAGGCTCTGCTGTATCTCTCGAGTCATCTCGCGAGTGGGTGCTTGAGAACCCTACTACGGATTCAGCAACTGGGAAACTTGAGAGGTCTCCCATTTGTGAGGATGGTACACTAGGAACACTAGGGATACTGGGGACGCTTGGTGGCCCAGCCCGAGGAGCGAGTGTGCGGCCCTTGGCAAGACGAATCGAGTCCCTAATTCCGCCTCGTTTCAACTTAGGTTGGGGTACTTCAAACTCTGGCAGCGGCGTTTGTTGGATCGGCGGTGGCGCAGAAATAATTTCAGGAACTGCCTGAGATGAATGTGCGAGGAATGACAAGGCTGTCAACCAGATGTAGTGCCGTTCTGCAGATCCTGCCGTAAACTTCAAAGCTCTCTGCGGCGTCAAGATAAGAATGGATCGGTTAAAGACAGGTGCCATTCCTTTCGGTGCAGGGTTGTCGTCCTTGACATCGAGCACAGATTGTATAGTCACTGTATTCGTCAGCGATCTGGTCATTGATAGAGCGAGGGCGGGTAACATACGTTTTCGGCCAGCCTTGCCCATCAGGGCACTGCCGGAGGACGGCTGCTTGCTGCTCCAAAGAATAGCTCGCTCATATGGGGCGAGCCAGACCCATCTCTTATGGCGATCGTTGCCAGTATCGTCCTTCCCATTGCTTTCAGGAACACCAAAGGACTTTCTTCTGCGGACGTACTTGAACATCCATTCACCAACCATAGTCTGCGCAATGGCATCTACCACACCTGTGCTCTGAGCGCCATTCGACACGGAAGGCGGGTCAGTGCTAGATGTGTTGTGCGTGTTGTGCGTGTTACCAGTATTACCAGTATTCCCAGTGTTATAAGTGTTATAAGTATTGAAAGTGTTGACAGTATTGTCCGTGTTAGTAGAAAGCTTGTGTTGATGTCTGTACTGACCACTATGGCGAGTTCGAGCACGAGGAGTCGTGATGTCATTCGTAGGCAAAGGAGGAAGGCCTGGACTCTCAGGGGCTTCCGTAGAGGGTGACAGTGGGGGAGAAGACCGGCTACCTTGTTTACGATGTCGATAGTTGCGCGGTAGAGCAGCGGCAGATCGGACTTTTCGTACGCTGCCCGCTCGGTACACACGACCAGATCCTCGGCGCTGGAAGAAGTCGCCACGAGTCGGGCTTCTCTGCCCATCACTCGGTGCACTGGTGCTAGTAGGGACGTTTCTAGAGCTAGCTCGTGTGGGGATTGGGAAAGGAGGGTTCTTGGAGTCGGGTAAACTTGGACTCCTCGACCGGCCTTGGTGACTGGCGATCCCGTTTTGGATCATTGCTGCTTTACGCATGACACTGGCCCTATTAGATGGCATAGCGGCAGGGCCCTTCTCAAAGCCTCTTCCAGGCTTGCTTGTAAATGCATGATGAAGCTCTGTTGTGACCCGTGGGCCTTGTCGCATCGTGATTTGTTCAGGCGATGTCGGGATTGTGCCATATGTATCGGTCGTACCCGTTGAGCTACGCTTGCCAGGGCGGCTTGAGATGGATTTGGGACGAGGCGCAGATAGTGCTGTTCGATACTCCAAATCACTCATATCCATCTCATCAAAATCGTCTCCTTCATCAGAGCTTCCACCATCGAAGCCAGCGAAAAGGCTACTGAAGCGATGTGGTCGCCGCACAGGGGCTTTTTGGCTCGAGAGGGGGCCATCATCGTTGTTTCCGGGGTAAGCGTCATGAAGTGTTTCATCTTCGGCAACGGAAATTGGTGATGAGGGTTGGTCATCGAAACTTTGCCTGTTCAGCCGACGCGGATTTCGTGGTGGGACATTACCAGGAACGGGCGTGAAACTCTTTGCTGCATCATTGGCAGGCGACGGGTTAGGTGAAGAAGGTCTCGATGTAATGGCAGAGGGCTGAAGATGAGGCGGAAGTAACGCCATTCGCTTGTCTGTCTGGATACCCTCCGTCTGTACTCCAGCTTCGGTTGTTGAAATTGGTGATAAGATATTGACTTGACAACCAAAATCTTTGTGGAGAACAGGCAAGCGCGGTTCTCGAGGCGAGCTAGGTCGACTGGTAGGAGGATGAACACTGATACTCGGGATCGCAAGTGGTGGGAGAGAAGGCAAAGGGACCGGCACAGGAGGCGGTGGACGTGTGGGTGGGTTGTCAGTCTGAGTGGAGGAGGTGGCCATCATGGGCTTTTCCACCACAGGAGGCTGTACCGGCGGCGGCGGCGGCGGTCGAGTGGGCGACTTGGGTGTCATGGGTGGTACCAATGGCTCTTCCGTCGTCTGAACAGCGCTAGAGACCATAAGTCGTCGAGTCACTGGCGGATCAAGGCTGAGGGGACGATGAACGCGCTTTCGACGCTGATTCGCTTCAATCTCGCCCTCTGCTCGTGGTGAGCACTCAACTTCTGGCGACTTGGCACGAGATACAGGCTCGGGTGTTGCAGGCTTCGCAGGAGGTAGTTTCGGTGAAGGTGGTGGCGAGTACTGGATTCCCGTGTCGGTATACGAAACCTTAGGGGTGGGGATATGTGCTTCTTCATGCTCATCATCTTCATCCTCTAAAGCTTCTGGCACCGACTGGTTCATGAAGAGCCTGCCACGGGTCACGCTTCCTGGCCGCTTTATGCTTTCCAGACTCTGGTTTCGAGCATGGAACCGCTTCACCGCGCTATCGCGACTAAGGTTGCGTGTATGGAAAGATGGTGCATGGTTCGACATGGCACTTTCTCGACCGTCCAAGTCACTCTGCTCGTCGTCGTCATCGAAGTTAAGCTCATCCGCAAGAGAGTTGCCATTCGGCTTCATCGTCCCCAGGCCGCTCATCATTGAAAATCGGATGCTGTTGGTCATGCTCATAGTCCTTACACTGGCACCATCATTTTCGCGGCCGCTTTCCTCAACTTCGCTCTCATGACCGGGAGATATTCCGTTGTTAACCCCATTGTGAGCATTGTTGAGCTGGGCTTGCTGATAGGCGGCAACTTCGTCGAGGACAGTCTTCAATCGACTTTCTGCAACATGGAGCCGGCGCTCAAACTTTCGTCTCTCATCTTCCCAGCCATCCTTCTCTTGTGCCCAGAGTTCATGGACTCTTTGTGAATCTTCTTCTTGGCTTCGAATCTTCTTTTGGGCAGTTTCAAGTCGCTTTCTCGTATCCGAAACTGATTCGACAGCATCATCTCTTTCCCGAGCCAATTCACCTAGGGCGGAGGAGCTTCCTCCTTCGAGAAGAGAAAGTTGGCGCTTGAGGGACCTGCTCTCCTTGCCTGTATCTGTGAGATTCTGTCTCAGGGTCTCTTTTTCTTCCTTTGTCGCATGAAGAGATGTTTCGAGTGTTTCGATTTGCCTGATCTTTTCCTCCTGATCTCGTCGTAAAGCCAATATCTCGGATACAAGGTTGGCATGTAAAGTAGGTGTGAATCGTCGAGGGTCTAGAATGCTGATAGTCTCGTCGGTTGTGATGTTTCGAGACGATCTCTTGGAACTCATCTCATTCGGCAATTGGGGAGGTGGACTGCCTTTTCCGGGAGGTGTGACTGAACGTCGCGATTTTCGTGATCCTCTCGAAGGAGTTCGGTAGGGAGTATCTTGAGGGGTCGGCAGCGACGTAGCGGCCGGGCCACTTAGATACTCATCATCAGTCTCCCATATACCCATGATGAAGATTTGTGAGCAGCGTTGCAGCTACGGATGTCGATTGGTTGTTGCTGGGTCATAGAACAGGAAGAATTGGTAGTTGATAGCCTCAGATTAGAGACAGCCGGTTTGCATGCACCTATCGATCCACCTGTGCAAGCCGGTGCACGCCGAGGGTCGTATTCCAGAGGTCGTGACAAGGAAGAAACTAAGGTCTACTATCCACTGTATGTCAGTCATTTCCGCCGCAGTGAGAAATTCATAAGGGTCAGGACAAACCTCCAGAAACAAATATGCTAAAGGTCCTCGGGCAAATATTAGACTAGCTTGCAGTAAGGTAGCTAGCTAATATATCGGGTCAAAATAACTTCAGTCGAAGGGGATCAGATGCTCTGGCGCTGGATGAAAGTTTGCAAAAGTAGATCGCTCAAACGAAACAGAAAAAAATGTCGGTAGTGGTGTTCACGATGTCGCTGTAGCTTATACCGTGATTCATACCCAAGCTGCACAATAATCCTATTAGTTATTTAAACTCTTGACGAACGACACTTCAATTGAACAGCGCAGCGCGTATCAGTGTATCAATCAAATGGCAGAAAGATACTCTGGAAATACGCTGAAACTGACGCCAATGGCATGACAGTCTAGGAACATGGCTTACTTACAACAAGAAAGCAAGCAACTAGCGTTATGTTCAGCCTCGCTGCTCACTCACAAGCATGAAGGCCAACGCAATGCCATGACATTGAACAGAATGAGACTGACAATGGATTGGAAACAAAGTATAACCGTCGGGGAGCGAATTGTCGCAAAACAGGAGAGTATGGAATATCAAAAAGCCAGTACCAGCACCGGCAGCAGGAAGACCAGGAGCAGTACCGAAAAAGGGCCAAAACAGAACTAACAAAGGAGGATACAGGCGCGACGGCGAAGAAGGAAAGATAAGAGATGTCCAAAGGACGATCAGGAATCTCGAGGGTCCAAGGTTGTGACGCGGGTTGTCCCTCGAGAGCCAAATGTGATTAAAGTCCACGCGGGCGCAGAAGACCAGGTCCCTGTTCAGTATCCACTTATGAGGCGTTCACCTCAAGCACGCCAATGGCAAGCGAAAAGAGAGTAGAGCCTTGCAGGTGACAGCGGCGAGAAAGGGAAACTAGGGATACGTACCGCATGTCTCGCTCATGAGAGAACAAGACAAATCAACATGGGGTTGCGGCCACGGCCTGGGGGGCCTTGTAAAGTTTGAGCGGAAAAGGGAATGGTCGACTTGTTAGGCGGCGGGAGGTGGAGCAAAGCAAGAGCCCGAGAGGTCGGACCTGGTTGTCTTTGATTAAGGGTCGACGAGGCTTACTCACTCGGCTGGCGAGGAAGATGGAGGGTGACGGCGTGGTCGACAGATGCTTTGTAGTAGTCATAAAGGCCTCGCTGAAAAGGAGGCTGTTGTGTCTAAGGCTGTTAGAGGATATACTAGATGTGGCCATACAGATAGATATCTCATATCCCAAGCAACAGCCTCCACCAATTAAATGGGAGAGAGCAAGCAGAGCCATATCAACCAACAAAAGCCTCGGCGTGCTTTTCTGTCAGCATTCGACTAACTTGAGTAGCTTTCTTGTTGTTTGTAACTGACTTTGCACCATTCCGCGAACTTGCGAGCCGGGTCGACGCCTCTCTCGATTCGATCCGTCCCTACGAGAGGCCTAACTTGGACTGGCCTAGCCTAACTTAGCTGACCCAAGAGAATTTCACCCTGGTTGGTACCTAGGCCAGGTACGTGATAGTTAGCTGTGAAAGTGATTAGACAGGCCAGGGTCTGCAGGTGATTGCAATTCCTCTCTGGACATCCTGGCCCGCGGAGATGGGCCCGGGAAGGACAACGAGAGGACAGGAAGTGATTTGTTGACGAGTGTGCTTGAGCTGCATAGTTGCAGATGAAGGTCAATGTTGAAACATCCTTTGCTAGTGAAGATCGAAGGATTACGAGTGAGACCCTTGAGAGAATTGATGACTGAGGCCTTTCTTTCCGTCCCCGGCATCCTCACTTGTGGAAGGTACCACCAACGACCTAGAATGTATGGCAATAGCATGACAGGTAAAGTCCGAATCTTGCTGCCGGGCTTCCTTATGACCAAAAGACATGGAAAATTCTGCGCCCGCCTAATAATAGCCTCTAGGTCATTAACATATTTCCCAGAACCCATCATAACTATCAAGCTCCGAGTAGCAGACTTATTAGGGTGACCAAGACAAGGCCAACGTCCGTCCCCCTAATTGAGCTAAAGAAACCTCCCCGGGAAAGCTAATGCACGCCCCAGGATGCCCCTGTGGCGCCGCAATATCGGTCCTGCATAATTCCCGGGATTGTCACTCCAATCAATGACCGGATAGGAGTTCTACGCTTCGTACTGGTCTCGTCGCGATATGCAATCTCTTCTCTCTTTATCCGCGATGGTAATGACGGCCCTATAGCTGGGGGTGCCGGTGAACATCGTATCTGAACCTTGCCTTTGGCACAGAGCTCTTTGAGGCCCCAGAATGCCCACACTGGAGCCGTTGATCCTGGGTAGCAATCAGATCCCCAGCATCACAGCATGGAAGTTCCTTGCTTACTTTCTGTCAGTGTCTTGATTGGAGCCATAACTGCAACAGCTTCTCTACTCAATCATGGCCCGAGGTGCGCATGTCGATGCTATACACTAACTAAATACACACTAACAAATGTAGAGCACACAGCAACTGCTGGGAGCCTTGCAATTTATGCACAAAGACGACCAAGACATGACGCTATAGAATGATCCCTGCCCGGGGTTTAGCTCAGTTGCTCCTGCGTGCGCATCAACACGGTCTGCGAGTTTCCGAAGGCTCTAAACAAGGCCGGCACCATGTCCAAGACTCTGGCACTTGGAGGCTCTAGCTTATGGGACAAGCAGTGCACGCACCACTCTCCCAGGGGCAAACTGAGCCAGAAGCCTCTGATCTCGGGGGTCATACTGCGTACGTATGTCAGATTGACCATCTCGGTCGCTTTCTCAGCTGGCGCAAAGACTAAGACTTACGGTAGTTGCCGGCAAGGCGAACGAATTTGTCAACCTGAAGGCAAGGGTTCATCATTACCATTAACGTCACATAGACCTCCTCTCAACCAATCTCGACCAAAGTCAGCGTTATCCAACGGCTATTTTACCAAAGTAGGGGCCTATTCGATTGACATGTAACCAGGGAGCATAATTATCACCAATGATAACTCTATTCTTATTCACATGAATTATCCGAGCCAAGTTGAGGGTTATCTCAACTTGCATGTTTCATACCACATTTCCTGGCACCCCAGTCGTCACACGAATGCACAGCAATAACCTCGCTCGGACACCAGCCTGCCGCCAGAGCTGTACCCCAGATGACTGTTGGTAAGGGCCCTGGCTTCTGCTCCACTTCGAATGGACTCAGTTTGATTATCAGCCCTCTCCGAGGCAAGATCGTTGCCATTGGCCTACGGCCACAGAGATTCGTTCATACAGTAAGCCTGGATGCTCCCAATCCCCCATCGCATTCCGGTATCCGGTCACCTTCCTGTTGATCATCCCTCTCGTACGGACCAGTTGGGCGTCAACGGTCCAGTATGAACATGTTGACTGTATCTCAAGAAATACGCGAATCCTACAAGGGGAATGATCGGCTTGTGCTCAAAACTACCGAACAGGTGCTCCGTACTCCCCCGTTCCCTCTCGGCCGCCGACTAAAGTCAAGCCACCCGTCAGCGCCGGGCCCGGAAACAGATACGTGCGCGTACATTATCGAGAGCACAAACCACCTCTGAGATGATCTTATCCTCTTTCAAGTCTCCAACGCCGGCGTCTGATTCTAAGTGCAAACAAGACACAATTATCTCATCACGTTATCAGCGCGCCCTTAAACGAGTACACGTACGTAGTAGTCACGAAATGAAATCCAACCAGTGCGGTGGTTCAACCTTTCGGTTCCGGGAAGAACCACCTTCATTAAAATCTACCCCATCGACCGTTCACTAGTCGAGGCGCGGCCCGTTTAAACTCAATGAAGAAAGCAACTCTGTGTTGGACAACCGCCAGAAGCGATTTTCCCGTCCTCGCCCTGTTCTAGGGTGTCATGTTTGCTCTTAGCTCGACGCTTTTTTATATGCCGTCATGGATGTGGCGTCTTAGATCCTGTCGAAAAGGAGACAATGTGACATTCTCAACGTCTGAGGGATATTCTTCCCGATCGCCGTGCTCCTAAGGGTTCATGGCGCCGATAGAATGGTTCGTGTCTGCAAATCCCCCTCGTGGCCCATGCGCAGCTAATGCGCCGCGCTGCCACATGAAACGTGCGGCTTCATTGCCGGATCATAGAGTTTGACCAAGAAGGCACTTTGTTTTCACATACTAGTGACTACGTAGTGCTCTTCAGTCTCTCATCAAAAGTTCAGCTCGGTTGGAGCAGTGGATTCATGCCCTTGTATGTTTCGTTTTAACGTTTCGTTCCGCTGTTTCTTGTAGACTGAACTCGACCGAGTATGACGAGAACTGCCTGTCCTGCATATGCGTATGCACAAAGAACCTCGTCGTATACGATGGGGTTATTTGGCCAGGCCAAGAAATGATAGAAGGCCTCATCAAATTATGTTGGCTCATCCTAGTAGTCCTGACCCTCTCATTCCTTCGCTCAGATGTAAAACATCAAGCCCATGTCGCAGAAAAAGTAAAGTGAGGTCAAGGAAATTTCGAGAATGGGTCTTGTCACTTTCACCCGGGTGGTCCGGCCTTGCAGAGTCCTTACAATTACATACAGTAGCAATGATTTGTTATGTTTCGCCAATCGCGGAATACCAAGTTTCATTACAACGTTCCGAATTTGGTCTGGGTTGCGACAATGTATGTATGCTGGGCAGTTCCACGATTCCAAATGCAATACAACTGTAATGCTGAGGAGGGATAGCGAGGACATGAGCCCACAGAGTAAGTGCATGTTTACTTGTTCCGAATATACATCTAACGGTGATGGTTGTCTTAAACCCGGGCTTTTCCAACTCATGTTGCTGCAACAATGGCAACATACTATGTCGGAAAGTGGGCAAGTGGAAACTCCTAGTTTTGCTTATTGCAAAGCACAGAGCTTCTACTTGGATATCTTCTTTCAATTTGCTTTCTGGCTTGTGGTCTGATCAGACACGGTTTCGAGGAGACCTTGTCCTTGAACGTTCTGTGCACAGAGGCAATCAAGCGTCACATTGCGGCGATGATTGCGGAGAACCCGAACCAACATAACAACAAAGGACCAGTTCAATGTTTGACATAAAGTTTGTTTTGGGTAGCAATTATCTACTGATCTTCATGCTGACGAGTCAGGCATTGCTACCATGTTGATTATGTATAACAACAACTGAGATAACAAAGTTCCTTGTGCATCGAAGCTTGAAGCCAACGCATACCACTTGGACGTTACACTCAACGACATACGAGCATAACTATATACGCTATATCACAATGTAGGTACTGATACTTCAAATCTACTAACTGAATACATACAAACTAGAGTACGCTCATAACCCACTTTCGATTCCTTCGGATCCGCGTCCGCAGCTTGCTCCATGTCTCATAAGTGAAAGCAAAGAGCTAAACAACGCACTTCTAGGATCGATATGTGCTTTTGCCATAAGCCCGAGATGCCTGAAAAGTTTTGTAAGCTTGAAGTCCCCACATCTCAGCAGCATAGCTAATGACTATCATATCATATCATACTAGCATATGCAGAGTTAATATACATCCCACAAGTATCCTCCTCGCGTTGCCACAGGGCTACCGTACAAGATGTCCGACAGAACTAATCTCAAAGTCGGCTCCTGATCAATACTCAGACGAATAGGATTGTATTTGTCCTGTTCAAAAGGACGGCCCCTCCGCCATACTTCCGGTCACTGAGGATCGTCAGGGTGTCGTTTACTGTGGATGACCGTGGCATTTACGCTGCAGAGTGATGGGCCATTGTAAACCATGGTCCACAAGAGTACAAAGCGCTTACAAGAGATCAACGGACATGTCCGTTGCTGCCTCGTGGCAATGCAGTATGCAGCCATAGCTGCGGCCAGCAGTGTTGTACCACTCGGAGAGCATCCGCATACATCTGGGGGCGGGAGGGAATGAGGCGGAAGCTGAAAGATGCAGGCATAGCCATGTGTCACTCGAAACGGTCCGAGATGAAGAAAATTTTGATATGTCACCACCCGTCCGTCAGGTGGACTGCCGCTTGAAGCGCCGGAACTTCTCGTCCACCCATTTCATACTTGTCTGGCCCATCAAGCCACCACAATACTGCTGAACTGCAAGTTCAATGCGGTTTACATCAACAAGCAAATGAGGTACCCAATGTCATGAAAACCACGCCATTGACGAGTGAGGTCAAGCGGAATTAGCAGTCCGAGGTTGTTGTGGAGATACTCTTCTGAATAGGTGACAGCTTAGTGATACCTAACATCCAGGATACAGTGGCATCAGAAGCCGGTAAGTGTAGTACTAGATGGCCCAGCAAGGTCTTGAGACAGGGATTCTACTTTGGATAGTGCAGAGTTCTTATAGAATGAGGTTATATTCAGATTTTTCGTAAGCATAACCTACGTCTTATATCTCAAGTATTCCTTGGACTGCGTGAGTACGTCTTCAGCTTATACCAGGTCGACCGCGGCGATCACGTACGCCAGTTCCTCAGCATGTTCTCGCATTTATACTTGTAGCGACTGTCTTTGCCCGCAATGAATATTCGCTGCTCAGCGTGCGAGTAACTGTTGATATGTCCAAGCTGCTATAATGAGAGGCACGTTGGAATTTTCTTTTCGTGAGTATATAGAACAGTCTGGGCAGTCTTCATTGACAGTCTTCCGTATGGGAGGGTCTACCTGGAAAGACAGTAACTTCCATAACTATTGAATAACTACTTACCCGAACTGTTCTATTGGAAAGTCTGTCTCGGCCCTTTGACTTGGTTTCCACAAAGACGATCATGGTGGCCGTCCGATCACAGAGTCCTTACGTGGTTGAATTGAAACCAAGTGTTCATAGTTCATACATGTATCATCAACACCGATAGTGAAGATGGTGGCTATACGATATAACCTACCAACAGGATTGCCTCAATATCATCCTCGGAGTTTTCGCATACCGTTCAATCGTATCGCTGGTCTCAGAGCTCTAGAGGCTTCCGCAGTGCCATTTTCTCCTACTTCTCATTGGCAGCCCTCGCACAACACCTTCACGATATCTCTATTTACACCTATCTAAGAAGCCTTCGAACCCTGAGGTCTTTTTTTTTCCTCCCTCGTTTTATTTACTGTTTACCTTTTCTATCATCATCTCGATCTTCCAAGTTCAAGAATTCAATGTCTCGTGTTTGTATTCCGGGCTATGTGCTTGGCTGACAAACTTGTTACGGGGATTCGGTGTTGCAATCAACCGTGCACACATGTGTAGATTCTTTTATCGCTTGTGAGAATGAGAGTGGTAAACCATTATTCAAATGAAACAAAATTAATGTATTATGATTGGTTACCATTAAATGGATGACAATTACGTTGAAGTGTAAATACTTAGCCTACGAGATAGTTCAATCTATGCCTAGGTAACTCAAGATACCCTACACATCGACAGCTGATATCAAATGTTCAACTATCACGAGTATCTTAATTGACAAACCGAGGCAATTCTTATGCAATCACTCTCCGATTAGTAGCATTGAGTCACTGCCGCTTCTCCACATTCATGCAAACCACTTAGAACTTCCAAATCGGTTCCTTTCTGCTGTCATCGAAGGGCGCGAAGCATCATGTGACATTCATTCAATTGCTCTATTGCGCGATAATCACCACCACGACTTGACATTTATTCATAAAACAACATCACACGGAAAACACCGAAATAAACTTTAACTGATCTCAAAACGTGAAATGTCTCCAGGAACAATTTCACCATTCAGCAAGGTGAAAGCCCTCACATTCGACGTCTTCGGCACCGTGGTCAACTGGCGCTCATCCGTAACCGAAGAACTCACCCTACGAGCGTTTCGCAAGCGCTCTTCAAACTTGGATCAAGATCTCAGAACTCGTATCGAAAGTCTTACTGAAGAAGACTGGGGTCGCTTTGCCCAAGAATGGCGAAATTCGTATGGGAAATTCACTACTGGCTTTGATCCCGCCAAGGACACATGGAAATCCATCGACCAACATCACTACGACAGCCTAGTCGAGCTACTCGAAGCCTGGAACCTGACTGGCCTCTACAGTCCCTCCGAGGTTGAGTCACTGAGTCTTGTCTGGCACCGCCTAACACCGTGGGCCGATTCCTCGGATGGAGTCCAAAAGCTAGGCGAAACGTACAAAACTAGCACTCTCTCCAACGGTAACGTCTCACTCCTCAGAGACTTGAACGACTTCGGCAACCTGGGCTTCCAGTTCCTCAACTCAAGTGAGCTGTTCGGGGCCTACAAACCAAACCCGAGAGTCTATAAAGGTGCTGTACGGGAGTTGGGCCTGGAGCCGCATGAGGTTGCTATGGTAGCGGCGCATTTGAACGATCTTGAAGCTGCGAGATCCTGCGGGCTGAGAACGGTGTATGTTGCGCGCCCGCAAGAGGAGGCCTGGGCCCAAGATGATGAGAGATATCAGCGAGCCAAGGAATGGGTTGATATCTGGATCACAGAGGGGAATGAAGGCTTTGTAACTCTGGCTCAGAAACTCCAAGAGTTGGCATGATGTGATTAAAAATCATCAGGCAGTAGGTCTTTCCCTCGCAAATGGACGTTAGACTGAGCAATACTGCGTCAGGACCTTGTATGGTGCCTCAGTCTATTAATTTAAGTCAGTAGAGTGTCATATCTTCCATTGGGAGCTATTCAGTTGTTGAATTAACAGAGTCTCGATGAATATAACAAATACAACTCGAATTCACGTAGACTGGCTCAATAATCTTGCTGTTCGCTTTGACTCATAGTACTCATTGCTTTCGTGACGCTCCCCAGTTCAGAACCCATTCACAACACTGTCAATTTCGAGAATACTAGGAGCTCCTAATGTATTGATAGCCCTTGAACAGAATTCGCTGATTCATCAATAATTGTATTCCTTTTGGCCCAAAATCCCAGTTCGTGATGCAAAGGAGGGCAGACGGTTGTCGTCCTCCCATGTTCAACATCGGAAGCAAGTGGGAGGCACGTGACTCTGGTCTGCTGCATTTCTAATACGAGTGGACGTGTAGTAGGTTCGAAGTATCTTCTAGCTTCTGTGTATCGTGTAGCAAAAGTGAGCGGTGACGCAGAGTTTACGCGATTAGGTTTGATCTTAAGTTTTACTACCCGCACAAATCCAATGCGATGCTTTTGCGGCTCTGATGACATTACAGCAGCAACCGGCCGCGTGGAATTATCTGGCAAGCCCCATCTGTCCGCGAGAATGGGGATGGAGGTCCAAGAACGGTCTCGTCCCAAGCCAATCCCCCGCACAGTTGGACAAACCTAGAACCCAGACACGACAAAGTCCGACTGGCTGGGCTCGCCGGATAGCGCACCCGCCAGTCTAGGATCTCATCTTGCTGTAGACAACAAAAGGGAGCGGCAAAGCATGTAGGAAGTGCAGTACCCGGCCTCGGTAGAAAAGCACCCGAGCCTGATGTGATGCTGAGAACATCCAACAATCGTTTGAGGATTAGCCGGGCTGCAGGCGTGGAAAGTCTGGGGAAAACGTCAAGGCTACCCCATAGGTGACTGTGGCCCGGAAAATACGACAGAGTTTCGTTTTTCGTGACGTTGTCGGGCCGTAAAAGAGATTATGGACAGACTCGACTCACGGGATCGGAAAACAGTATCCATGGGTGTTAATCGGTCCTACTGCGTAGTATATCGTTAGGGTGTGAGAGGCCCGTGATGGCTTCTCAAACGCTCAAGGACTAAGTGCCAAGAGCTAGAAAGGTATGAGACAATAAGGGCCGTCAGCCCGTAACCGAGATATGACAAATGCCCTCGCATCTCAAGAAGAGTGTTTTTCATTTCACCCACTCATATGCTTCTCCGACATTAAGTTTCCCATCCCCGTTGATAGGGTACTCGACGTAATATTCCAGAGAGGTTGACAGAAGGTTTTGGCCTGGACGTTTTGGGTGTGGGGTAAGATGGAGCCGTTGGCGCAGCTAGACGTGCAACCAAGGTCCAGGCCTATCACTAATTGAACGCTGAGCTTCAAGGGATTCCAAGATATGACGATACTTCAGCTCCAAGTACTAAATAGCACGTGTCTGTGCAACTCATGGAAGCTCGCATGCTGTAATAACGGAACCACGGCCCTTGATGTCACCGCGGGGCGGATCGGGGTCAAAGTCGTGGATACGCAGTAGGAAATTTGTTCAGCCAAGAGTTTAATTCAAGTCAAACCAAAACTCTCCCTGGCAATGCGACTAGTATTATGTGATAAACGTACTGCAGGTATCACTTTCAAAAGCAGGCGGGCTTGTTCCGAGCCAACGGAATAAGCATAATTATGTGCTCAGAGTATGCTGAGGCTCATCAGCCCCTGATAATCCCAGCTGCCATGCAAGTATAACAAGGTCGATGCCTGGATAGGTTGTTGATGAATGAACAGGGCACATGACTGGAGTGACGAGGCAAGATAGACGCCCAAGATGATTGAAGTCCCATGAGTGGTGGCGTTGCTTCCTGTTGCTCGTGTCGATATCGATTGTTTGTTTTTTGTTTGTTTGCCCTAGCTTCGACGCATCCAACCCGCTTGCTTGAGTGACGAATCAATTCGATGTTTTGGTCCACTATAGTAGAGCACTGCCACCTCCGAGCATGTCACAACGACTCGTGTCCGAAGTTTGTCTAGGATTCGAGGATTCGGCAAAAAAGCAGGGTCTCTATGGAGTACCGAGACGGGTGAAGTGGCAGCCCCATGTACTGCTAGCTGTAGTATGACATGGGATGTACTTTGGTACGTAGGCACGCAGGCAGTCCAAGAAAAAACTTGAGATACACTAAGAGATCATATTGAGATTCTAAACCTAGGTACCTAAGAGAGACGAGAGAGAAGATAGATTATCCTAAATTAGGATAATTCTCTAATATCTTAGTAAGATCTATGTGAACTTAGACCAGGTCTTATGAAAGTTCTATCCACAGTAGAATACCCGTCTTCCGATTTTGCTGGACCACCTGGCAGGTAGGTAGTCGTGTTTCGGAGTATTACGTGGTGGACTGGCTAGGCAATGCCAAGTTGAGGTATCGGAGGCTACCTTATTTGTAGTGTGCAAGTGACTATCTGTTGTTGGAATCTTGGAAGCAGAGTCAAGCAGTCAAGCAGTCAAACAACACAGTGAGCAACCACCAAAAGGACATCAATGATACATTGGTACTACTGTTGGCTTGGGGCAGTCCTAAGCAAGGAAACGCTTCTTCCAGAGAGATCAGGCAGCAAACAACAATATAATGGACACCGTTCCTGGCATGCTGTTCGACGAATTAGCTCAATGACTCGATCGGCCAATTTTGAATGGAATTACGGATATGTAGTTAGGAATTGCCAGATAAGCCTTGTTGACACCGGGTCAACGCTAAACGGTTACCTTCATCCTCAGATCGGGCGAAGGGCCAAGACGGATCAAGACACTCGTTCATCACCAAGGAACAAAATGGCGGAAGACGTGGATAACAATCAATCAATTGGAATATCTCCTTGGGGTTGCTCCGTGTCATTAAGACGGAATAAGCCTGGTCCACCTCTGGTGCCCAACACTCCAACCTCTCTCCAACCTCAAATTTTGGTGGAGAACTAAGCTCGTGAGTGAGAAAGATCAACAAACTGACAAGGGCGGGAATTCCCCAGAGAGGGACTGTAATGGATGGACTGCTGTGCCTTGGAGGAGCTTCTTTTAGTAGGGCCGGGTCCCTTGAAAGAACCCGAAAGGAATGGATGGATCCAAGACGATCCGTCAATGCCGGTCACTGGAGCCCGACAAGCGCGGCTCTGGAATTACTGCCCGGGAACGTGATTTGTAGCTGTTGCTTGCATTGAGTGGGAGTAGTTAGACTGAAAGCTGTTGTTCATTTCGCTGTATTCAAGCAGCAGAGGAGCTAGTTGGATAAATTCTTGAGGTACCTGATATTAGATAATTCCGGCAGGCATTGGATCTAAATGAAGAAGCTTTTCAGTGTTGCTAGCTTGGAAGAGTTTGAAGATATCCCCAACCCTCCTCCCTTCCCCTCCCCTCCAGTTCTGAAGAGCTCTAGCTCCAGCTCCAGCTCCCCTGGAAAGAAACGTGAGCTTCGCTGGGAGCGGCTTCCGCACAGGCCACCACCTTTTCTCCAGGGCTATTCCTCCCTGGGACTGGACTTCCCGGGGAGACAAGGACCCTGTCCCTCCGGGCATTGGATGGATCGAACTGGACGGGACACAACACAACCACACCACTTGCCAGTTCTGCGACCGCTTGGCCTGTGGGCTGCACTGCAGACTGCAGACTGCAGACCACAAGGATGTTGTTGCAGTTGCAGCAGGAAACAAGCAAAATCTGAGATGAAGAAAAAGGAAAGAAAGGAAAGAAGGCAGCAGCATCGGAAGCGGTCTTGAAAAGAGAAGGCAGCCCGAGAAAAAACTTTTCTTCCAATGATTCTTAATTGAACACTACATTATACAATGGTCACGAATGCTGCAATACAACCAACTGACAAACAGACCCTGGACGTTTTTTTATCAACTTCAAGAGACTCAGGCAATTATCAATCAATCCAAAGCACGAGCAGAACTGCGAGAGAGACAGAGACAGCAAATTCCAGGCCCCCACTCATTCCACTAGCAACGCGTGTCTTCGGTCCAGCCAAGTTGGTCTCAGCTACTTCACATCCCAACCTACCAGAGACACACAATACGGGAGAGTATTCAAATTTACCCCATTTCTACTGTACAAGCTACGGACCAAAGCCAACTACGGTAAGTAACTAGGTCCGGTCGAGTCGCCCGCCCGCCGCGACACAACCGAGCCGTGACCCGGGCTCCCGGGTACTTGCCGACAATAATTAACTAACTGACTGTACGGATACAGTAGCCAAGGTCACCTCACTTATTTACCAACCCAAGGTGGTATTCAAATCTGTCCCTGGCAGACAGAAGTCCTGTCGCCTTGTTCGAGTGTGGTCAAGATGAGCAGCCCATACAACCCAAAACGGCCCGGATTGGTGTTTGAAGATTCCGTCAATACCCAGGGTTTGGACTCCAATACCCTTGACCATGGCCAAGGAAACACAATGCTACATGATATCAAGCACGAGCTTGCAGGTTTACTTACCTGTCATCACCTTACTTCACTTCTGAAATCTACATACCATCACTGCATACAGACCAAGTACGGATGCGCTGGGGTATAAACACCAAGGTGAGAAAGATGGAGTCGCTCAGCAGCGGCTTCCATTGACCAGGGCGTGCCCCTCGTCCACCGCTTCACCATTCCGGCTTCATCCCTCGCCTATCAGAAGCCTAGCACCCTCGCTCTCCCATTTCTCGGGGCACCCACCGAGCCGATATCCCATCCATGGATGGCAGGGCTGCCCCGTCCCTTGGGTACCTACTCCTGTAGGTAAATTCTTCTTGGAATTCCCCCCTTCTCAATTGAGGGATGAATGTGATTGTCCGTCATCCCTTATTATACCTACTGCCGCGTGCTCAAACAGCACCTTTGGGGTAACTATACGCTGTCCATGTTGAGGACAAGCTGTATCTTGGGTGTGCTTCTGCATTCCCCTCCACTCTACCCGTAAACATGCCCAACCTAAACCTACCAAGGGGTACATATGATCGAGGTAAACCTTCCACGCAAGGTACCAGACCATCTGCAAGGTGAAGTGGCTTGTCTACTGGCTGTCCCCCCTGAAGAACCCCCCCAAGCATCTCTAGCCTCCCCTCTGGATCCGAGTGTGTGAGTACCGCTGCCGCGTCTCCATTGCATGGATACCTTTCACCCAGGTACTTGGTAAAACCTGGCGCCCCGCCCCAATGGCAACCTGGTCATGGATGGCGGGACATCCACTTCATAGGCCTGCTAGCACTGAATGGAGGTACCACTACGTACCAAGCAACTAGCACCACCTCAGAGCAGTATCTCAAGCATTAACTTAAGGTAAGGTTGGAAAAAAGAGAGAAGAAAAAAAAAGGGTTCCCCACCTAGACTGGGCTGGGCTGGGCTTGTCCATCTTTCCCAACTTCGCCTCCAGTGCCAGCTCCACGTCGACGCCTAGACCAAACATCTAAACTTGCCCAAGCCGCTCTCCTGTCCCAACTCTTTTTTTGGACGCTACCTATGCTCACTCGCTCACAACACAACACATCAGTTGCTACAGTTTGCCACTGGCGCTTGTCCGTCGACGTCCATTGCTGCCTTGCCTTGCCTTGCACTGCCTCTGCCTTGTGTCTTTGAGCCTTGCATTGCTTGCATAGTATTGCTCTGTTCTGCCCTGCCTTACCTTAACGCCGCCTCCGCTACAATCGCTGGGTCACAGCTCTCGTTGCTCCATCAAGCCACCCCCTCCTCGTTCCTCACCTTCGCCTCTCCTCTGCCCGTGACGACAACCTCACAACCTCCAACCACCTTGGATACTGTATATCGACACACTCATCTCGTGAGCCTCATTACCGACCACCCCCTCCTTTCTCCACCCTCCCCCTCTCCGGTCCGTCGGTCGCTTGGGTCTTTTTTCTCCCCCGAGACCCAATCTTTCCTCTCTATCGACTCTCACCTTCGTCGATTTCCTAGCCGTCGCCATCATCATGGCCGGCCGAATGGTGCTATACAAGCTGGTGGTGCTGGGCGATGGTGGTGTGGGAAAGACAGCTCTTACCATTCAGTTATGTTTGCAACACTTTGTTGAGACTGTAAGTTTGATACACCATCCCGTCCAGCTGCAGTGCGGACATTTGCAATCAACTCTGCTAGTTACTTTGTATTAACAGCTTGCCGCAGTACGACCCCACGATCGAGGATTCATACCGAAAGCAGGTTGTTATCGATGGCCAGCCTTGCATGCTCGAAGTACTTGATACCGCCGGACAGGAAGAATACACGGCACTACGAGATCAATGGATTCGCGATGGCGAAGGATTTGTTCTAGTCTACAGCATCTCATCACGCTCATCTTTCACTCGTATCAAACGGTTCCACCACCAGATTCAAAGAGTAAAGGAGTCATGCGCTTCATCGCCTTCCTACCCCGGCTCCCCTATCTCCGCTGCAAACGCGCAGTTGCCTGTACCTATTATGCTTGTCGGCAACAAGAGCGACCGAGTTACCGAGAGAGAGGTTTCGACGCAAGAAGGCCACGCTCTCGCTCGTGAGCTTGGCTGCGAGTTTGTAGAAGCTTCAGCCAAGAATTGCATCAACGTCGAGAAGGCATTCTATGATGTGGTTAGGATCCTACGTCGACAGCGACAACAAGCCTCACGCCCCTCTGAAAGGTCGAGCGGTCGGACGCGAACAGGCAACGGCGATGCGAGGGGCGGCGACCGAGACGAAAGACACAGAAATAGGAACAAGGACCGAAGCAAGTCCAAATGTGTGGTATTATGAGTGGATACAACCCCATTACGGATTGAGGGTCCCTCGATTAAGAGGAGGAAAATAAGGCGGCCAAGTAGATCAAGACGCTGGCGACAACAGGCCGGCGTCAAGAATCACGCATGAGGGGTCGGTGAATGGCGAAACCCCTCATCTTGACTGACAGGATATGCCCAATGATTAAAGATGATTGGCGAGATACCGTGGGAAGAACCGAGAGACGGGCTTTATTACTTTTCTGCAATTTCTAGATGGCCAACTGCCCAACAACCAGGGCAACATGACGACGCAGCATCGAACGACGAACGAAAGCAGAAGCAGTTCCGCACCGGCGCAAGGCGTACGAACAAAAAGAGGCATATTCTTGGGGCGCTGGGTTATCTGTTGACATTTATACTACTATTGTTTTTGCAAACTTTACGACCAAAATTTGAAAGGCATTCATTTTGCTCGTCAATTGACGAATCTCTTCCTTGTTTTATTGCCGTGCGGGAATATCTCGATTCCTCGGGTCGACGGTTTCCCTTGTTGTCTGGTTGCAGGTTAATGCTTGGTTCCTGGTCCTGGAAGGACTCGACTTTTAATGGTCCATAACTACCAAGCCAGCATCAAGATTATTCCCTATCACTGACACAACCAGCACAGAAAAGAATACCTGATTGAAGTTTATACTGCCCTCGCAGAAAACTTGCATGTTGGTTAACACATTGCTTCATGATTGTAGCATGACCTTATGCAACCAGTGTTGTTGCCCACAAACAGATGGAATTCGAAGAAGAAAAAAACATGAACAACTTTGACAGACGGGGCATGACCCACGCGTGAGAGACAACATGGGATGACTACTCTAGGCAGGAGACCGAACGAATAAAGATCCCCAAGGGACAAGTTTCCCCTCTGCTTGGTACCTCTTGTGTCATGTTGGCTCGCTCACCAAGGACATGGAAGTGGTGTTAGCTCCGTTCGCATCGGCCTATCTTGGCATCTGTCGAGCAAAATACTGAACCATGTTCCCTATTAGTGGGCTTCTCATGCGAGCCCTTGATTATGTGTTTGGGGCACACAGAGCTGGGGAAATATTTTGGTGTTTTGGCTATCAAGATGGTTGCCCACGCACCATTGCCCCTGACGCTGCTGAGGATCTGTATTGCACGAAACTTTCTTGAGAGTAGGAGAGATGTGGCTAAGCCTTACCATCGCTTGGACACAGAAAACCGCAACGAGATCGGATCAGATAGAGGGATTGGCGGGGATTACTAGTGTGCGGATATGGGTGGGTGATGTGAATGGGGTGTTGATGAAGATGGAGGAGTTCGCGCTACTCTACAAGTAGAAGCTTGACTACAAAGGTCCCCATCAGTGATGAAAACGTGGTGGGATACTTCTGTCTACGTCTGGCTACCTAAGGCACCTCACGGTAACTCATCAGTTACCGGTACCACCTAATCCTTAAGATGGAAGGACTCCCACGCTTCTTTTATGCGATATCAAACTCAACCCCCACGTGTTAGCAATAAACCATGGAACCATCATCCTTCTCAATGGCGCCAAGGGTAGCATAGAAAAGGACAGAAGATTTTGCATGCAGCTAAAAGTGATTGTTGTAGACAATTTACGTATGAACTTGATGCTGTGTTTGTTTATTCCCATTGCGGACTGCAGTTTGGTGGCGCTTTACCTTGGCTTAATGATGCAGGGTCGATTACATTGAAGATCAAGGCCACAATTAGATCTGTCAACCATAGGAGATCGTTGAGGACATCCATTGACACCAAAATGATGGGGAATCTGAGATGAAGATCAAGAAACATGGTGAAGAAAACCCATTGACGGACGGGGTCAGAGCCAGCATTAACAGTTCCTTGGTTGGCTATCCGTACCTTGGTATTATAAACAAAGCCGCAAACATCCAAAGCTTGGAATTCTCAATGACAGAATCAAGTGCCGAACAAAGTTTCTATGCGGCTTTTTAGGTCAGGTCTATGCCGATACTACCGGCTTGCACCTTGCTATTCGACCGTTGCGCAGGGGTTGGCTTTTAGAATAAGGTCCATAACTGGGACTTTTAATGGTAGCATCGCGTGTATCTAGCACTGGTTTTGTTGGTTCAGCTCGTGGAAGCTGATGGTTCCTTTCTGATACCAGCGGCCATTGCGTTCTTTTCTGCATCGACGGATGGAGTACTATCCGAAAATTATGTTTAATTACACCCGCCCCGTGAGGTAGCAGAGTCTAAAGCCAGGATGGCGTAGAGACGGGATGAGGACCGGAGGATGAACGGCGTCATCACCGGAGACTAGCAGCGGGCGTTTGAATGACCCTTACGGAGGAATAAAGGGTCTAGTTACTAGCAGTAGAACAACCTTGTATCATATGTATACTGTATTCGATTAAACTACAATGTGATGAATTGGAACTCCAATATGATAAATGAGCTCTTAATCTTGCATGTGTGATAAAGCTGGATAATGGTGATACTGGGGATATGCACAGAAGGGGAAGGTCGAGATCCGTTCAAGGGTGGAGGGGGAGATTGGGGAATGAATCCATACGCATTCGGGGAACAGGGGACAAGAGGACCCGAGACTAGGGTCAAAACAAATACAAAGAAAAGCCCTAGAGATGAAAGAGAGGAAGACAAGAAAAAGGCGTGATTGTGATTGTAAAGCCAAGGTAACTAAATTCTTAGATTTGATTCTAACGGAACCAGCCGTGCTAAAACGTCGGTACCAAAACCGTCTTGACCTGCATGAGAGTCACTTTAACCGGGGTATCAAGTCAAGCCATGATCTTGGGCAGCTTTGTTAGTCAAGTTATGGATGAATACTGAGCCGACAACAAAGATCAACAATAACAAACAAAGTTGGGCTAAAATCTATCCGAGTTGCCCAAGCTTGCAAAACCTTCTCCTTATTTGATGTCTACTGAAGAAAGCAATCAACTCTGAGAGAGGCACGTGGCTTGGCTCTCTGAATACAACCGCCTCAGGATGAGATACTGTAGTCGATAATCAGAACGTACCCTCTCATCACTTTGAAGCGACTGGCACACAAGTTGAAAACACTCAACAAACAAGCTTACAGTACGCCTTCATACTACCCTACGTCAATTAGACTTGGTGCATTGAAATCGACTCGCATCTGGACCTTGCATCTGCCGATGACATGCCAAGCCACGCATGACAAGTATAGAACGATGTTGGTCCTTAAGGTATGGAACAAACGGTGTTGACGATCATCTAGTCAGTTCGATATCTCAAAACCTTACTCCTTCAGAAGTAACCTCAGAAATTGTCTAAAATATCACGAAACGCTCAGTCTAGAGGCTACCGTTGCGCCGGCCCAGGGTGAAACTGCTCCCGTTGCTTCTAGCACGTTTCACCATCAGACAAGAAATGCTTCCCTTGCGTTTAGACTTTGAATGCCAGATGACCTACATCAAGTCTATCGTCAGACCACATTGACGTCTTGTTCGGCCATGTCCTCGAGTAATGAAGTGTAGCATCAGCAGGAAAGGGTACCATGGAAGTAAGCAAGTTCGGGCTATCAATCGGCCGAGTGGTGGTGATAACCTCAGGATCGACAATTTAGGCCTCGGCGATCGTTATGCCAATAGCCGCCATCTAAGTGAGGGGTACCGGCTAAGGGTAGCGCGGCCGACCAATGTCGGGGCCTCTCACCTCGGTATTCTCAGCGAGTGAACCCATTCGACGCCATCATGGCTACGTTGCGCAGATAGACATAAGCCTAGATGCGACTTTGTAACTTCATACTCGTGTCTCATGACAGGATGCACGAGACCCCTATACAGCAAGACACCCACTATCAACATAACAGAGATCAACATGTCACATCACTTGTCATTAGTGCACAGTCATACGTATCGGATCATCTCTATTCAATAGTCACATAGAGACTCCAATAACCTCCTGGCATCCTTGAAGCCTTTACCGCGGCTCCTTATCCAAGACGCCATAGTTGATACCTAAAAAGTCCCTCGCCGCTATCCTGAATGTAAACATAAAAAAGGGTGCCATATCCCGTGACAAGTCGGTGTTGTCGGTCCAATAATTGACATGAAGTGAATATAAAGAGAGAAATAAACAGATTCTGGAACATGTCTGACTAACATTCGGCTAGATTCGTGACATCTTCGTAAGAAATTGTTGCATATAGGAAGTAAGGAAATATCTTTCTCATCACTCTCTTGTCGCGTGCTGATCACCAAACGGACTACTGTCTCGCCGTTGGGGAGCCAGAGGCTTGGAGTCCTCGCCTACTGAGTCCTCCATAACGGCACCGAGGCTAGGGGCTTTGTTCGCCTTTTGCGGGGTTGATCGTTCGGGAGGATCAGAGAACGGCCCTTGATCCACAGAAGGCGACTCGTCGATGACAGTGATGCTTGAGTCTCGGGTAACGTTGCCGCTTGGTGTTGTTGGCGGCGAGGGTGCCACTGTCGATGAAGATGTGTCTGACTCGGTCTTACTTCCCATGTCGACCTTCTTCAACGTTCCAACCTTGACCACCTGTGCACGAGCCTGCGTAGCAGTGTTGGCGCTGTTAAGGAACGTTGAGCCGACGCTGAAGGCACTCGCACCACTCTTGGGTCGACCAGCACCAAATCTCTGAAAGTCGATTGCCGGAACTGGCGGCGCGTTTGGCTCGCCGTTGCCGGTACCAATGGACTTGACGCTGACCATGGTGGGCTTGGCACGCATTCCAGTTTGCGCGGGTGTGAGCACCTGAGCTTGCTTGCCGTAAATTGTAGAGGCCACGCTGGATCGTGGCGCGTAAGAGGTACGAGCGTAGGATGTTCGGTCTGAGTAGCCTGACAATCCAGAATAGGTTGAGTCTCGTAGGTCACCAGGGACGAAGAAGTGCTGCTCGTCGTTTCCTTGGCCTCGGTTGGCCTCGGCGTGGTGCATAGGAATCGGCGGGACGGGAGGAACAAGAACGTTTGGCGATGTGGGAGTTGCTCGGTTTGTGACGCCGGGGATGTAGGCGATCTGGATGATGTTGGAGGCTCGTGTGAGGACGGTGGAAGCGATCGAGTGAACGGTGTGCGTAGAATGCGGGCGAGTTCCCCTCGAGGCAGCATCCTTCTCGCTTTGTATGGCATCCGTATCTTCGATGTATATAGACGTAGGGATCTGTGATCGCTTGGGCTTGATACAGAACCTCCAAACAAGATATGTAACAGCGGCGATAACAACGACGCCACCAAGGACTCCTCCAACAATTGCACCGATATTTGGGCCGCCGCCGCCGCCGCCGTCTCCGGATGCATCAGGGTCCGCCTCGCAGAAGGATGTGGCACATTGAGTGCAGTCTAATGGGACGTTAAATTGGCAGACCTTGCCATCTGGACATTTGGGACATTGGAGCTGAGAGTCATCGTCGCATTTCACGCAGTTCTTGTCTCGTGGGACAAGCTGGAATGCTAAAGGGAGTTGTTAGCAGCTGGTAATCTGGCGAAGGATGGTGGCTGCTTGGTGGTTGACTTACCATGGCTCAGCTCATCCAGATTTCTGGCGACGAGGTGTCCGGACCTCTCCATGCTGATGATGTCCGAGAAAGTAGATGATAGCAAGAGGTTGTAATGATATTTGATGATTGAAATTTGGCAGTGTCGATCGTTTAGGATGATCAGTCAAGCTTAACTTGGTGTGGATAAACGGTTAATGCTTGGCGATAAGCTGACTTGTAGACCGATCTGCGACGAGATTCGAGAATTTGAAGAATGAAAGATTGAGGGATTGTATAGAACGTCGACTCCTCGTAAATTGTCAAGAGTAAATGAGGTTGGTGAATATCCAAAATCGAGTTCGTAGGAGTCGGCGATAGCGAGGTTGAGTGAGAAACGAGTGTGGGTTCAGAGGCTAGCTCGGATGAAAAAGAAGGCTGGTTAGGAGGCGCAACAAGACATAATCGACCAGGCGATTGATTCGAAGAAGGAGAAGGGAAGCAAAGTCGTTGATTGTCGTTAACTCTGCTTGAATCGGTTCGAATCGATACGTTGAATGGTTGGCAGTCGATAAGTTGATGCGATCGTCTGGTTGTGAAGAACGATGAAAGAGCGAAAGCGACTCAAGAGCGGGAGGCGACGGGAGGTGGGAGTCAAAGACTGGTCACTCACACGCTCTCCCACACACACTAGACACACACACACACACGCACGCACTCACTCACACTCACAACTTGTTGGTTCTTGCGACTGGACTGGGTGGGCGAGACATCCATTGGAGCACGAGGGGACGGTGCAACAGGGGGTCTGCTCGACACGCTACCATTTTCAGCCATAGCGAAACACGTTAAACACCCGCACTGTATGTTCTGGTGCCTCTGCCCCTGATTTTGTGGCCCTGTAGGGGCGAACCATCATGTAAAAGGGCTTTCAAAATCCCTGCATGTAATCCACATAGCAGTGTCTAAAGCCCCTGATGATCCTGGTTAGACACTGTCTATAACGATGGTACCTGCTTTAGTGAGTGATTTCTGATGAAATCTATGTACTGTCTAATGTAGGCTGCCCGTATATAGCTCAGGTATTGCAAACCGTCAGCCAGCTTCAGGTGAACACGGACAAGCGGCCGCATACTTGCAATAGACAAACTGCTGCTGGATCTACTGCTTCAATATGTTTGATAACTCTCTTGGACCCTGGATCAGCAACCATCAAGCAATATCCATACATAAGTAGAACGGGAGGCAGCCCCAGCATGGTGTCGCTGTTACATCTCCCAGATCCATGCCCTGTCCATCAAAAAGTCTAGCCAACCATGATACAGAAGTCAGAAAATCCACCGTGGGCTGCTTTAAGCTGGTCTGGACAGTGGCACGAGTTTACATACCAGAACTGGGCGGGCGCTGCAAAATACTCTCTCTGCACCAGACGCGCGTCCCTCAATCCGAAACAAACTCCCGATGCGAAGAAAAATCCTGCCTTTAAGATCGGGACCCTCCTTTTTGGGACTCACTCAATGAATATGTTTGTGTACTTGGTTAACGCCTGATGCTGTAGATTTGGTGTGATTTCGGGTTGTTTGATTATCAATGGTGCGCATCTATACGTGTATTTGGTTACTATTGCCCAGGCTTGATATTAGTTGCAACTATCAAATCTTAGCATTGACGAATCATAGCCCAATCATGCGACCTACCGTTAGACCTCGTCTTTTGTTTACTTGAGATGCTACAACAACGGTGAAAATACTTCGTCGGATTGAACACCCATGGGTTTGTTTGGCCGAGATGGGACGACTGAGGCGTTCTACCTACTCCAATACCCTGACGGAAACATGGTGTTTCCCAACCTTATTCTTGGTGAACGTCGATTATACATGATGGTCGCAGCTTAACCTATACTTTCGGTGGTTTACGCATGTATTCAATGCCTTCGTACTGTTGATATGTTGCTATGTTGGTCATTTCTAGCGCAGTCTCTGTCGCAACGCGTTGATGAGGTCCGTTTTCGACGATGTTACTGTCCACACTGCGTCGAGGTTCTCCGCGCCTGGGTTGGTCCCAATGTGCTTTCGGAAATCCAAGTCTTCGAACAAAAGTTTTGCTCTTGGCGTTTTGGTGTTGTTCATGCAAACCCATGGCTAGCGATGGATAACTGTGGACCCATTGGTGATCTGTATGGGCTCTGCAATGTGAAATCCTCAACAAACAAAGCTACTACTCAAGTAGTTGTGATTATGAACGCCGTCAAAACGGCCAAGCAATCCGTACACTCCGCTTTTGTTTACTATCCCACACACAGAGAACATTCATCTCATAGCACCAATGACTGAATGGGTCGCATCACTCTGTTACTGCTACATAAACTTAAACATCTCGTGAGACTTTACAACCGTGGTAGGCCTCTTTAGGGTAGTACCCGTCGGGTTCTTAAGATCTTGGACACGGACTCTATGTTTCCTCGCATCGATAGTCTAGGGAGTGACCGATGTCTCGGGAAAAGAACCGAAGACGGGGACCACGGATGCTTTGAATGCTGAAGGGCTTGTGTCAGGACAGAGAATCTGTAACGACCTAGGTACTGGGATATAGCGAGCTGTTGTATAAATACTGCCCACATAGCACCGGGAGGGCCGCGGATGATCTATCGGAACAACCCCACCAGGGAGTTTCATAATGAATAAGCCCTCGTCAGAGAAAGAAACACAGAGCAACGGATAGCAAAAGCAATTATGAACATCCAATGTCAGCTGCGAATAGCTTTCCTGACTGAACAGCCATAGGGCTCAAATGTGCATGATAAGGCTGGAGAGCGGACCGCTATCACAAGCTGACGTGAGCCCGGAGGATTCAAGGCGCCATTGGGTTGGTTCGGTTGACATGTAACTGTCGGTTCCTGTGCAGCAGCCCGCCTCTTGCAGGCCATGTTCTCACCTTTTACCACAAAGAACTCAGTGAGAATGGCGGGCCATACTCAAGATCTCACATTAGGCCCCAGATTGGGTCGGATTCGGAGCGGACCTGGGTGAAAGCGGTTCGGGTGTTACTCAGCCGCTAACTGACATTAGCACCCTGAGGAAGAGGAAAAGGGAAGCCCAAGACCAGAAGAGGCGCCGGTCAACGCCGCCTGCTTGCGCCCCATTGTCCCTTTCCAGCCCCAATGGCCCCCCCAGCTGGCGGCTCGTTCCAGCTAATTTTACGCAAGACAAGGGAGGCTATTTTTGGAAATTTGAATTGAATTGTGGCAGATTCTTTGTAGGTCGTGTTTCGGACATGCAGACTAGTCCGGCCGGCTGCTTCAGCGAGGTACCTGCCAAGGGAGGCATCTAAGATGGGCCTCACAGCAACCGCCTAAATGTCACTACTGTCTCCCACAGAAAGGGGGGCACAGTACCTAAATTCGCATATGGACAAACAAAGCAACACAAGCACATGCTTCTTTTTGAGCAACGAGGCCTGATTTGTTTGTCGTGCGTGGGCGGTCAGCACTTAGCACCCAGGTTGGTAATCGGGGACATGGTTGAATCTGACTGCTGACAGGACATTATGGACTAACTTGTGTAGGTGAGCGGGCTTGCGCAAGGCGTCCCAGTAGGCTCAGCGGCTGAGGTTCAGCGGAAAGGATCGTAAGCCAACAGGGCTGGGAGCGGGTACTCCAAACCAAGTACGACGGCTGACTGGCCTATGAGTTCTCGACGGACAAAGTTGTGAAGCCCGGGCCCTGAGGGGAAATTAGGGACCATCCTCTCTACCGTAAACGCATATGCGCAAGGCATGTGGCGGGAGAAAGGGGACGATGATCTTTCGGCAAGACGGCGCTTGAGGAAAAGGGGAGAGGATGGTATTTAACTTTGGTTGCCTTCTGGAAGCTCGTGTTGCTCCCCACAGAAACTGGTAAACTATGTGTTGAAACCGCAGAGATATTCAGTAAAGCGTTAATTCGCAGGTCCGAGCATCAAATCCCGATATTTCTCAGTCTGGGCATCTCCTTTGATGATCCTTGGATGGAGAAGCAATGCGTTGTCAGGGGCCCCTTAACCACGTCTCCATATCCTTTGGCACTTTGGTTGCTCCATTCATTTGAAGCCCCAGCTCAAACAGGTCCAGAAGTAAGACGGACCGGAAAAAAGAGAATCCGGGTTGACGGTGAGCATTGTATTGCGGTGGCTGATGCCCTCGTCGTGAGAAAGAAGGCCAAGCCGTGTTCAGCTCAGACATAATACCAGGTTGATGCTGACGAGCTGATTCAATGGCACATACAATACAGTACGTACTAGCTATAGCTGTAATAGCTGCTGCATGCGCCTTGAATCTGTCTGTAACTTACTTGCCCGGCTGCCCATGTGTAATCTGCATAGACTAGTAAACTTTGGCGGGATGCCCGTCTTAACGCTCAGCCAGCATGGAGATATCTGCGTCTTTTCCAAGGACATGCCGTACTGTACAGTAGCATTTGCAGGCTACAGGCTGTCAGAGTTCGCAAGTTGTGCTGCCGAGAGCTGCAATTGCAGTTGGCTCCAGTCAGATTCTCGTCTCTGAGAGGCGGGTTATGGTATCTTGCCTGCTTGCTTGTCTGAGTGGGACAAGGATGGCAGCTGGAGATGGGATGGATCCTCACCCCCCCAAACTTATGGCGGAGTGGAGTGGCTCAGCAGGCTTAGCGCGAGCCCAGTCCCCTATTCTTACTCTCGAGCTGTGAGCCCAGTCGTGGAGCAAAACGAGATTCGTCCCCAGGGCCTTCATCAAAACATTTTCTGAGAGGAGACGAGAAAAAATAAACCCTGTCGCTGGCCTTCTTCTTTGCCTTCATTATCCTTCTTCCCTCCTAATCTCGAACTTCAACCTCTTTACCCCTTCCCCCGCCCCAACTATCACCGTTCTTTTGAGGCTGGCGCCTCAAGTTTCTCACTGTTGCCGGGGCTAAGGTACTTCTACTATTACAATAGGTGGCTGCCCGTGACCTGCACTTCCTTCCTCCTGTTTCAGCTCCTATCTCGAAAAACTCAAAACAATCCAACATCGCAACATTCATCCGACGCGCTTCGATCCGAATCCCTTCAGTGCTGAGCGCCTACGGGAGCATAATTATTCATCATGGCGTACAACGGCCGTGATCAGGAGTATGGAGGACATGCTTTGCAGGACCTACCTGCTGGCGGCAGCGTAAGTGCTCGCATATCCTTTGTCAACGGTTTCAATTGGCAAACGGCAGACTCTAACTCTGTTTTTATAGCAGTACCATCTCCCCCCTCAGGAGAACGACGAGGAGCAGGGCCGCGGCCTCTTGAACTCGGGTTACGACAATGACCGACTGGGTGCTCGTACTCCCCCCGACCGCCCTGTATCTGCTTACAGTCTCACTGAATCCTATGCACCTGGAGCCTCGTCCACCATGCCCGGCCAAGGGCCTGCTGGATACGGCCAGGGCCCCTCTGGATACGGTGATGGTGGCAGCTTCGGTCAGTTTGGCAACCTCGATGCTGCCGCTCCTTTCCCTCGACCCGACTCTGCCTTTGACCCCGAAGACAGCTGGGTCGAGCGACAGCAGCAGCCTCAGATGGGAATGGGCGGTGGTGGTCTTGGTCGCTCAAAAACCCGAAAGATCAAGCTTGTTCAAGGTTCAGTTCTCAGCATTGATTACCCCGTGCCCAGCGCCATCAAGAATGCCATTCAGCCCCAATACCGGGACGCGGAGAATGGCAGCGAGGAGTTCGTTAAGATGCGATACACCGCTGCCACTTGCGATCCCAACGACTTCACACTCAAGAACGGTTACGATTTGCGACCTCGCATGTACAACCGACACACTGAGTTGCTGATTGCCATCACCTACTATAACGAAGACAAGGTTTTGCTTGCCCGAACCCTGCACCACACTATGCAGAACATCCGCGACATCGTCAACCTTAAGAAGTCGACTTTCTGGAACAAGGGTGGACCCGCTTGGCAGAAGATTGTTGTCTGCTTGGTTTTCGACGGTATCGACAAGGCTGACAAGAACACTCTCGATGTTCTTGCGACTGTCGGTGTTTACCAGGACGGTGTCATCAAGAAGGATGTCGACGGCAAGGAGACCGTTGCCCACATCTTCGAATACACCTCCCAGCTTTCCGTCACCCCCAACCAGCAGCTTATTCGACCCACAAACGAGGGTAATCAGAACCTGCCACCAGTGCAGATGATCTTCTGTTTGAAGCAGAAGAACACCAAGAAGATTAACTCTCATCGATGGCTCTTTAACGCCTTCGGCCGTATCCTGAACCCTGAGGTGTGTATCCTGCTCGATGCGGGTACCAAGCCCAGTCCCCGATCTCTTCTCGCTCTCTGGGAGGGTTTCTACAACGACAAGGATCTTGGTGGTGCTTGTGGTGAAATTCACGCCATGTTGGGTAAAGGTGGCAAGAAGCTGTTCAACCCTCTCGTTGCCGTCCAGAACTTCGAGTACAAGATCTCCAACATTCTTGACAAGCCTCTCGAGTCCTCTTTCGGTTATGTCAGTGTGTTGCCCGGTGCCTTCTCTGCTTACCGATTCCGAGCCATTATGGGTCGTCCCTTGGAGCAATACTTCCACGGTGACCATACCTTGTCCAAGATGCTTGGTAAGAAGGGTATTGACGGTATGAACATCTTCAAAAAGAACATGTTCTTGGCCGAGGATCGTATCCTGTGTTTCGAGCTGGTCGCCAAGGCTGGCCAGAAGTGGCATCTGTCTTATATCAAGGCTGCCAAGGGTGAAACTGATGTTCCTGAAGGTGCAGCTGAATTTATCAGCCAGCGTCGTCGATGGCTCAACGGTTCATTTGCTGCCACGCTGTACTCACTGATGCACTTCGGTCGTATGTACAAGTCGGGTCATAACATCATCCGCATGTTCTTCCTCCACATTCAGCTTATCTACACCACTCTCAACACCATGTTCGCTTGGTTCTCTCTCGGCTCGTACTGGCTTACAACATCGGTCATTATGGACCTTGTGGGTACTCCCAATGTCATTTCTGGTGTCCACGGTTGGCCGTTCGGTGACACAGGTACCCCGGTCGTCAACGCTCTGCTTCAGTATCTCTACTTGGCCTTTGTTATGCTCCAGTTCATTCTGGCTCTGGGTAACCGTCCCAAGGGTTCCAAGTTTACATACATCGCTTCGTTCATGGTCTTCGGTCTCATCCAGGGTTATATCCTGGTCCTCTCCGCCTACCTTGTCGTCCGTGCCTTCAACACACCTATTGGAGACCAGATCTCGTTTGCCTCGACAGACGCTTTCCTCGACAGTTTCTTCGGCGGTGCTAGCGCAGGAGGTGTTATTATTGTCGCCCTTATTACCATTTACGGTCTGAACTTCATCGCCTCGTTCCTCTACCTGGACCCCTGGCACATGTTCCACTCTTTCCCCTACTACCTGGTTCTTATGTCAACTTACATCAACATTCTCATGGTTTACGCCTTCAACAACTGGCACGATGTTTCTTGGGGTACCAAGGGTTCAGACAAGGCTGAGGCACTTCCCTCTGCTCACGTCACCAAGGGAGAGAAGAATGAGGTCGTCGTCGAAGAAGTTGAGAAGGAGCAGGAGGATATCGATAGCCAGTTCGAGCAGACTGTCCGCCGTGCCCTCGCTCCCTTCAAGGAAGAGGAGGAGATTGAGAAGGCCGATGTAGAGGATGGCTACAAGTCTTTCCGAACCGGTCTCGTCGTCACCTGGTTGTTCGGCAACATTCTTCTTATTGTCTGTATTTCTAGTGAGAAGTTCGACAACCTGGGTTGGGGTGTAAGTTTTCTACCGATCTCGAGACACGTTATCCGTGCTAACATTCTTACAGGAACCTGCCACCGACCGAAGAGCGCATTATTTCCAGTTCTTGCTGTACGCTACTGCCGTACTGTCGCTTGTCCGTTTCTTCGGTTTCTTGTGGTACCTTGGCAGGACTGGTGTCATGTGCTGTTTCTCGAGACGATAAGCATGTCGCGTGCCTACATCAGCTGCATTCGACGCTCGCCCTTTTTCTGGAGTGGCCATTCGCGAGAAAGTTATGGCACTTGTCACAGTAGACAAACTGGATTTTTTGTATCGGATACCTTTGTTATGTAACGTATGTTGGGTTTTGAGTATTTAATGGAGGCACATCAACAAAAGAGCATCCTGGCAGTGAAGGTATTCAGGGCGGACCTGGATATGTGCAATTGTATTTTCTATTTAGTCCTTTTCAGATTGGCATCTGCCCCTGGTGGTTTATGACGCATTTGAATGATATGATTTTCTTAGAATCTTGAAACTATTGTCTCCTAATGAGAACATGAATTTGACTACCTTTATCTATACCTTAACTGACATATTGTAGCAATGTTGGGATGAATAAGTGAACCTCTTTGGATGGATGATTCCGTTTGATGCGTCATTCCATTGGTGCCGCCTAAACCTCGGTGGGGTTGCAGGGACCTTAGGCTTGTTGGCTGCCTTACGGCTGTGCTATCTTATCAAGCATCATCGCCTTTTCTACTAAGCACGCCTGGACCCTTCTTTCGAAGTTTAGTCACACGATCTCAGTCTCAATCTTGTTTTACTGCCACGGTGTATCTTGTTCTACACTTTCTACTTCTTCGAGATACAATCTAGAATCACTTTTCAGGAGTCTTCTTCCTGCCCCTCGTCAAAGTTCTTCTCCGCTAGCGGCGCATACAACACAGCCCACCTTTGGGCCCCCACGTCCACGATGTTGAAGATATGGTCGATGGTGAGCAGCTCGCTACTGGAACTGTAGCGCCTGGATGCTGACGCCTCTATAGAAAAAGGAGCAGAAGGAGGCGGAGAATGCTGAGGGCCAGGCTACAGGCGGCAAGAAGAAGAAGGTGACCGCAGCTCAGCTGCGTGTGCAAAAGGGTACGTTCACAATATTACTCGACCCTGTTGTCTTGCGGTGTGTCCAGGCAGAGATGAGCTGACATTATTTGCACACAGATCTCTCAGAACTTTCCCTCGGCTCAACGATGAAGACCGAGTTCCCCGACCCCGACGACATTCTCAACTTTGTGCTCACAATCGATCCCGACGAGGGCATGTACCGAGGCAGCCGCTTTACATTTGACTTTACTATCAACCAGAACTTCCCCCACGAGCCGCCCAAGGTCCGCTGCCGAGAAAAGATCTACCACCCGAACATCGACCTCGAGGGCAAGGTGTGCCTGAACATTCTACGAGAAGACTGGAAGCCTGTGTTGAACTTGAACGCCGTGATTGTTGGACTACAGGTATGAAGCTTAGCAGCAGGAGCGCCGTCTTTTAGACCCGGGCGTGAAATGCAAGACAAAAACGAATGTTGGGTTAGTGACTAACACGACCGCAGTTCCTCTTCCTCGAACCAAACGCATCGGACCCGCTCAACAAGGAGGCAGCTGAGGATCTACGAAACAACCGAGAGGGGTTCAAGCGCAATGTGAGGACTGCTATGGGAGGAGGAGTAGTTAAGGGAGTGACCTACGACAGGGTTCTCAAATAGTATGGGACCAAGGCGAAGACCAAAGACTCTCGAGGGCTGAACAACTGAGGAACTACAAGAGGGGACAAGGTCCTTGTGATCTTGAGACGATAGAACGACTCAATCGGGGTTCGATTTAACGACAAGCGTTTTTGAGAAAAGAGCATCACCTGGTGATTTACGAATCCATGATCCAGGGCAGCCCAGGTATCACTTGTCCCCAGTGGTGTTCCATGAATTGACGATAGATGGCTGTGGAGAGGAAGAAGAGCGGGGTAGAGTTGAGAGTGGAAATATATATTCACAAGCCTAGCGGTTTAAGCTATTGCATCTGCCTGGCTCTACTGGTCGCTGGTTGTTATATGGGTCTCAGAGACAAGGTTGAACTGTACCACTCTAGCCCTCTGCTGGCTACATAGTTGTCCTTACTGTCGACTAAGGCAAGATATACGTCCGGAGTAGTTCGTTCAATCGTCTCGCCAAGGCACGTGGAGTAAAGTGCATAACGCGGAGTCTAGAGCTTCGACTTGAGCCTCATCTCTGTACTAAGAGTCCGTAACCCGGAGTAAGTGGAGTCCCAAGAGTCAACTGCGAACCTGGATGAAGCCAGATGCAGACCATATCTCGTCTGACGTCCGCTCCGGAGTAAGTGACAGTCCCCCGATGTGCACTATGGTTCAGGGACCCGAGTGCCGGACCGCCACTTTGTGGACATGGATAATCTCGAATTCGGTAGAGTCCCATTGGACGAGGTGCCTGAATCGGCCGTGGTGTTTCGTTGTCGGACGATATGCGGCTTACAGATGGAGCTGGCTCGGGGAGACTACGCAGACTCCGGAGGGGCTGGACCCGCTGTTTTGAGGGTTACCCCGTCAAAACATTAGCTCCAGGTTGGGATAGCTTGAGATAGTGCGGGCAAGAGTCGTGTTCATTTTTGCCACCCAATTGCCGTCTGACATTGAGATGTTCAAGCTGTAGTGAAGTTCGGGGGCATAGAAACATATGAGAAAGCACAATTGTACCAATGGCTATCGTAGAACCTTCAGTCTCAGTTCTCTGCTAATTGGGAGAGATGATAGCTACGAAACTGGCCGCTGACGAACACTCGCACGGTTGAATAACTCTAGTCACCGCTAATTGGCCGAAACCAACGTGACTCAAGGTGAGAGATCCTTGCCCTGATCCAGAGTTCTCCAGGTTAAAGTCGCTAGTACCGCATGAGATCACTGCGATAACGCTCTAGACTAAAGTCTCGTCTACCCGCCAAAGCCCCAGACCCATTCCCCGCTGCTCAGCGAGTGCCCCACCTCACAGTACAAGCCGAAATCGGTCAACGGGCAGAAACCCCCCCAAGACGTCCCTTTATGAAAAATTAACCTTCTAGTACTTAACCTTTTGTCTCCCATTGCCCATTGCCAGATTTTCTCTTTCTCCTCATCCTTTCCTCAGACACTCTCCCCTCAATCCCCAAATCGTCACATCGTCACAATGGCCTCCCGCAACTTCTCCAAGGCTCTCCGTGCCCCCGTGGCCCGCCAGCTGGCTTCTGCTCCCCGCGTCCAGCAGCGAACTTTCGTTGCTGCTGCTCGTGCTGCTGTCCGTGTTGGAGCCGTCGCCCGACCTGTCGCCGCTGGCCCCGTCCAGCAGCAGGTCCGTGGTGTCAAGACCATTGACTTTGCTGGCCACAAGGAGGACGTCTACGGTAAGCTCTAGCTCCAATCCTAGTTCCAATTGGCAACAATGCTGACTTCTACTTTCAGAGCGTGCCGACTGGCCCCAAGAGAAGCTTCTTGAGTACTTCAAGAACGACACTCTGGCCCTCATTGGCTACGGCTCTCAGGGCCACGGTCAGGGTCTTAACCTCCGTGACAACGGCCTCAACGTCATCATTGGTGTCCGAAAGAACGGAAAGTCTTGGAAGGACGCTGAGCAGGATGGCTGGGTTGCCGGCAAGAACCTGTTCGATGTCGACGAGGCCATCTCTCGTGGTACCATCGTCATGAACCTTCTCTCCGATGCCGCCCAGTCTGAGACTTGGCCCGCCATCAAGCCCCAGCTCGTTGAGGGCAAGGTAAGCAACATCACTCACTCACTACTAGTGACGACATGGCACTAACGTATATCCTCAATAGACCCTTTACTTCTCACACGGTTTCTCCCCCGTCTTTAAGGACCTCACCAAGGTCGAGGTTCCCTCCAACATCGACGTCATCCTCTGCGCCCCCAAGGGCTCTGGCCGAACCGTCCGATCCCTCTTCCGCGAGGGCCGTGGTATCAACTCCTCCTTCGCCGTCTACCAGGACGTCACTGGCAAGGCTGAGGAGAAGGCTGTTGCCCTCGGTGTCGCTATCGGCTCCGGCTACCTCTACAAGACCACCTTCGAGAAGGAGGTCTACTCTGACCTCTACGGTGAGCGTGGCTGCCTCATGGGTGGTATCCACGGTATGTTCCTCGCCCAGTACGAGGTGCTCCGTGAGCGTGGCCACAGCCCCAGCGAGGCCTTCAACGAGACCGTCGAGGAGGCTACCCAGTCCCTCTACCCTCTCATCGGTGCCAACGGCATGGACTGGATGTACGAGGCTTGCTCCACCACCGCCCGCCGTGGTGCCATTGACTGGAGCCCTCGCTTCAAGGATGCCCTGAAGCCCGTCTTCAACTCTCTCTACGACTCCGTCAAGGATGGCTCTGAGACCAAGCGATCTCTCGAGTACAACAGCCAGAAGGACTACCGTGAGAAGTACGAGGCTGAGATGGCGGAGATCCGCAACCTCGAGATCTGGCGCGCCGGCAAGTCCGTCCGCTCTCTCCGACCCGAGAACCAGAAGTAAATGGATGGATAATCGAACGATGATGAATGCTTTGTGAGCGGGAGAGGTCTGGGAAAACGGCTTTTTATGAAAACAGCATGAACTTTTGTACTTTTAAAAATTACCTGGGCTCTGGTGGGGGATCTAGGTTGGTCCAAAAGTTGATATGAGGCTCGCAGCCAAAACGAATACCATTTTATTTTTTGCGTTAAACAATTGTTCATTCAATCCATCCGTGAAGTTCTCTACTTAAGTTAACATTTTGTGTATCTTCATGTCTTTGAGTTGATATCCGCTTTTGTGCCTTGAGCCTCACATGGTTAAATAAACCACCGCTTGTCCTGACGTAGAATTGACATGGGCCAATTTGCGGTGTTTCTTTCACCCGCTCACGCCTTAACATTGACAAGTAGCACACTATGCTGCCTTGGCGGCGCAATCGTATGCCAAATTGGGAATTCGAGAACGACAGCCGACAACCGGAGCATTCTAACGTTACCTATATCTTTTTTACTTATATATAAGAACTTTCGAGGAACACTTTCATATATCTCACCTCTACTGTTATACTGTGAACGTTCCTTCATTGTCTTTAAATCAACCGCTTTAGTCGCTTCATTATCACCTCCATTATGGCTGACATATCAACAACCCTCCCACTGACTCGTGATTCAGTCATTGAAGCTCACAAGCTTATCGGCCAATATGTTCACTATACGCCCGTCCTGACCAACAGGACTATCACGGAGTTGGCCTCGACACCTCGTAAGCCGGAGGAACTCGAAGGGACTCGCTATACAGGTCGGACGCCAGCGCGACCGGTTCTGAGGCTTTGGTTTAAATGTGAGAATATGCAACGCATAGGAGCATTTAAAGCCAGGGGTGCTTTTCACGCGGTCGAGAGACTGAAGCAAGAACCTGGCTGGTTGGAAGGAGGGGGCAAGGAGAAGGGTGTTGTCACACATAGTTCTGGTAAGATACCCTTATGTATACCCTGGCTGAGAGTTGAGGCGAGGACACTGGCTTACTAGAGTATAGGAAATCATGCTCAAGCATTGGCTCTTGCTGCCCGTGAGAGTGGTATCAAAGCTCATATCGTCATGCCCGAGATCTCCAACCCCAAGAAGATTGCTGGCACAAAGGGTTACGGTGCCCGCGTTATTTTTAGTGGAAGTACATCAACTGAGCGTGAAGCCATGGCCGACAAGGTCATCGCCGAGACAGGAGCTCGCCTCGTACCGCCATATGACCACCCAGATATTATGCTCGGTCAGGGCACGATGGGTCTCGAGTTTCAGCAACAAGTTGCTGAGTTGATGACCACTGACGCTGTGGTTGATGGACAGAGGAAGCTATTCCGGGCGCCGATTACTGGACGGGACAACCAGGCGCCGCAAGTCAAGAAGGAGAAACCTCGGCTGGATGCCATCATGACGCCCTGCGGTGGCGGTGGTATGCTCTCTGGCGTTGCTCTCAGCTGCGAGGGTACTGGAATTCGCGTGTTCGGCGCGGAGCCATCCTTTGAAGGCGCTGACGATGGCAAGCGTGGATACGAGTCGGGCTCGCGGGTCACGGCTGTCAAGACTCTTACTGTCGCTGATGGCCTGCGCACTCCCGTGGGAGAGTACCCCTGGTCAGTCATCTACGAGCGTCGTTTGGTGTCGGGCATGTACAGCGTCACTGAGGATGAGATCCTGGCGGCTATGAAGTTGGTGTTTGAGCGGTTCAAGTTGGTCGTTGAGCCAAGTGCTTGTGTTCCTCTGGCAGTCGCGTTGTTTGATGAGGATTTCAGGGCCATGGTCGAAAAGGAGGCTGGAGAAGAGGGTTGGGATCTTGGATTGGTGTTTAGTGGTGGTAATATTGGTCTTGATGCCGTTGGTAAGCTGTTTGCAGAGACCAAATAGAGTAGATATGCTGTGGTCAAAATACAACTATAGACAACATTGAAGAGTGAAAAAGATCGTATCATCTTTTGTTTATTTAAAGGCGTACTTTTGTGATGGATTTGTTACTTTATAGGGAACTATATCAGGATGCTAGCAATTTCCCTCTAAACTCTGGAGCTTCTACTGGCCTAAGGCCTCATCCATAGTCTTCCTCCATTTCGTCGCGTTCCTCCTCAATAGGAAGACGCTGACATAACTAACGATTAAGCAAAATATGCAGAGAATTGTAAAGACCCAACCAACGTCAATGGCATCAATCCACGGTGCAGCAACAATAGCACCGATACAACTGAGTGTGTTACGAACAAAGTTGTTGATAGCAACACCCGAAGAACTACGCTTGCGAATGAACTCTGTAAGCATAGTGGTCGCAGCAGACTAAAAGTTACTTGTTAGCTTCGTATACTAGAGCAGAATCAAGAGAAAAGAGGTGGCATCTTACAAAGACAAGCATGGACGATACTCCGAAGAAAAGGAGGGCAACACATGGCACCACAGGGTGTAAGCCATATCTAAGCGTCCAGCCAAACATGAGTAATGCCAGTGGATAAACAGTCACCATGACCCAAGCATTCTCCCTCATGCGATCCTCAGGAAGATAAATCAATTTCCCGTTCTCGTCGTAGCGACCAGCCTTGCGCGCCTCTCGGGCCATAATCTTATCGATCCAGCGCCCACCAAATAGAGATCCGGTAATGTATCCTAGGCCAGAGGGAATATACATGAGACCGATGGAAAGCTGGCCAAAGTTGTAGGGGTCCCGAGAGAACTTTTGTTGGATGGCGATATTGACAATGTAGAGAGAACCAAAAGCAATGGCGGCGAGAAGCACCGTGATCAAGACGGGCGGAAACCGCAGGTAGAGAAGACTTCCGAGAGGGTCGATAATGAAACGTCGAGCAGCTTTGGCGAGACGCTTGGTCTTGACCTTGGCGGAATCCATGGTGCGCATACGACTGAGCTCCTCAGTTTGTGCAGTCGGTAACGCAGCTTCAGGTTTGCGCCGTAGTGTCTCGGGGAGGAAGAACAAGATCATGAGAAACACAACAAGGCCGTATATAGCAAGGAACCACATCGTCGCCTGCCATCCAATCTCCTGAGTTAGCGCACCACCAACAATGGGCGCTATCAGGGGCCCCAGAAGAGGCCCCAAGTAGAAGATACTCATGGCTCTACCACGCTCAAACATCTCAAACAAATCAGCAATAGAGCCGGCGCCTGTCGACTGAACGCTTGCGGAGGCGCCACCAGCGCACATACGGAAGATGATGAGCATAGTGATGTTCTTGCTGATGGCTGAAAGGACCGAAAAGACGACGAAGAGGGCGAAAGAGATGAGGTAGATGGAGCGTCGACCAAATTCTTCAGAAAAAGAGGACCACCAGAGTGGGAAGATGGCCATGGATATCATGTATAGGGCCACTGACAAGTTGGTGATTGTCTCGGAGGCGCTGAACTCCTTTGCCAGGACAGGAAGGGCAGCTTTTGTTGGTTAGCTTCTAGATGTTTTCGATAAGATAAAGTAGAACGATGGCAACTTACGGTACACAATGGTAGAGCCTAGAGGTGCAGCAGCCGTGGCCAACGCAATGATACCCGTGAGGCACCATTTTGTAGAGTTCTTGTAGTCAGGGGGATACGCAATCTCTGGGACCAATGTGAGTCTTGAGAAAAGACCACGCCTCTTTGATCTAGGTATGACAGAAATGGCCCTTGACCGTGCAGAAGATGCTCTGGACTGAGCACGCTTCATAGATGGTCGCGTGTCTATATGGCCCAAGTCTTCCCCCATCGTGACAGGTTCGATGGTATCTTGGACATCATGTACAGACTTGCTGGAACTTGACCCCGCCGTAGCTGGCCGTCGGACCTCATCTCGCTCGAGGTCGATCTTTTCATCGTCGACCTCTTGTTGATCTTGTTCATGTTCAGGCTTCATGGCCGTTGACGTCGGCCGGCTCCGAGAATGTGGGGACCGTTCCGGCCGAGAACGGCGCCGTTAGTCGGACCGGAGAGAAGGCTTATTTAAGAGAAGAAGGCTCAGAGGACTCTGAATTACTGATTAAGAGAATTATACGAAAACCATCCGAGAAACCTCAATAGAATACTATGTGAAAAGAAAAATTAAAGGCAGGGATTTGTCAGAGACTGGGGGTGGTCAAGGCGGAAGAATGAACCCGGAGAGTTACTCACCATCTAAGAAAGATTGCGCATTCAAGTAGGCAAAAGTGCCCAAATTACGCCGATTTCTGTAAAGAAGCCAGCCATTTCACTAAACCCGGCCCTGCAGATGACCAATAATGCTCCCTAGTGACCGCTATCTCTCGACAACATCCTCGGTTGCCCCATCCGATCGTCTACAATTCTTTGCTCTTACAGGCTGGTGGAGCTTCTTGGTAGGGAAGAAGAGGGGGGTGCCGAAGACGGTGCCGAGATGAGTATGGGGATGGTGGGGATTTAACGCGGAGATAGGGGATTTTGCTACTGTTTTGGGACTGGATGTTGACTCGATCGTATTCGAGCATTGTCTGCTATAACTCAAGAGATATCATAGGTTACTAGAGTATGCCATGTCTTTTCAATGTTGAGTGGAGACAGCTCTGAAAGACTTGAAGTGGGCTCTGTATCAACACATTGGCCTAATTGCGAATTCCAAGCATGTTTTCGTAACCGTCATTCAACTAGACTAGTCAACATTCCTTCTCATCTACAGTACGGCGATTTATTCCCGATCATGACTCCAAGACTTGCAGCAACTTATTAGCGTCTTGTAGGCTACTATGGTAACCGAATGTCAGAAACTAACCAACTTGTCCCATTTAAGTATTCCTTAAAGGGCTGAAAGACTGAAAGACTGAAAGACTGAAAACCTCTCCGTATATCTCCTCAGTTCTCAATGTTGTCAAGACTCATTCTGACTGTTCGGCCGTTGTAGATGATTCGGCCGACATCGCAGTGGCTGATCGCAGTAGCTGATATAATAGTATCGCGACCCCCGTTTCTGCGCACACCCCGTTTCTGCGCACTTATAATAGATAACCTTTAGACTTTAAGACTTAATTTCTCCACGAATATAATAGATTTTAACTAGCTATTAATAAGAATTAACTAATATAATATTTATTATTAATTTAGCTATTTTCTTCTTAGTCTAAGACTTCTTAGCGGCTTATTTTTATTACTTTTTTTTTAACTCTTAATTTTATTTTCTTATACTTAATAAATCTTATTAGGACCTAAATAATAAGTAAAAAGCTATTATTTTACTTTTTTTTTTTTTTTTTTTATTATTT